>OZ026515.1:7801161-7871880 GCA_964019695.1 Loripinus fragilis | reverse complement strand
TAAACCTGTTTAAGCCCTCCAGTAAAATATTTTACTGACTGTTCCAATGCGGTACTTCTTTGTGGATCTTTTATGTTTGTGTTCTGTCTTATGTTTGCTATGTCTTTGTGCGCGTCTGTTTATATGTGCTCTGTGGTCACCTGCTGGGAAAGGGCTGACCTCTTGGCTCTCGTTTGTGGTGTCTTACTGTGAGTTTGTAACTTTCCCATTGGTATCCTGGGTCGGATGTGGTACTTGATTGTATCGACTCCTGATCTTTGCACCCTTACTTACTTTGATTGTAAGAGTTGTTTTGTCGTGCTGCGTGGCGGCCCTAAAAATTCTCCCCGCACTTTCATTTAATGCTCTTATTTTTCCAATCCTCAGGATTGTGTGTACAATCTCCTTCCATTATTCCTGTCCCTGGATATCCTCTATGTCTTGCTCCGCATTTAAGATCACTAGATGACCGATTTTCATACCCCGTTGTATAACTTCTGCTTTCTATATACCTGTGGACTTGTATTAGCCATTTGGATTATCGCTTGCATTTGTTATGCCTTCCTTTGCTTTAAGGACTTATATTAATAATGCCTTGTCATTTTAATAACCGGTGTGTTGATTGCTTGTCTTGGGACGGTACTTACCTACACAACTTTTAATGATAAGAACGAAAATAACAAAATTACATTTACCTCCCATTAGTTTACATTCCGCGTCCTCTGTTTGTATTCCTAATTCAGTTAACAATTTTCGGGATATGCTTCCTACCATTAGGTTATCTCCTCTAGGGTCACCTATTATCAGGAAGTATACTAAACCATTTAATGCATTTAAAAGACGCGGAATGTATCCTAATGTTTCTAAGTGCAATGCCAAGAGGTGTGTCTGTTGCACACATTTATGTACTAAAACTACCATTACATCATCTGTAAATGGTAGGCAATTTTCCATAATCAATAATAATGATATGGACTGAACTTCCTCTGATCTGATATATGTTTTAACTTGAACTGAAACTAATTGTGGAATGCAATATGTTGGACAAACTGGCCGATCCCTTAAGACTAGCTTTCGTGAGCATTTTCGTAAAATGAAAAACCCTAAAAAAAATTTGACCGATTTCTTTATCGCCATTTCAAAAGTAATGGTCATTCACCTAGTAAAATTGTTATTCAGCCGCTTGAAAAACTTATATATGATCCAAATTCATCAACTAGATTAAAAAATATAAAGAGACATGAAACTGAACTTAAATGGATTAATTTTTGCAATCACCTTTTCCTTTAGGCTTTAATGATAATATATACCATGAAGGTAACATTTCTAAAATGCCAAATTTTGATGTTTTTTTCTGTTTTGGAATGTAAAAAACGTAAAAGTAGATCTCATGGTAAATGTAAAAATGGCAACATTAAGCGCAAAATTTGTACTAAGAAACGCTTCTCTAAAGGATCTTTCTTTGGCTTTATCTAATCATGGTTGGCATGGCTTATTTTCATTTTTTAGTTCCTTGCCTATCTCAGTTTTACGCAATTTAGAGTTAGAGGCTAATAAACTTTACGATAAAGCAAACAAATTATATAAAGCAGCTCTCCTTACAAGGTGTTATGTTCAACATTTCCTTAGTCCTTATATCAATTCTGAGGTCAATCATAAAGATATTTTATCAAAATTCCATTCATTAACAAAGGTATTGAGTTTATTGATTTACATAGTATCTTCAAGGATAATTTAGTGATTTCATCTATTCCAAATTACTTTAATAATTCTGAAACTCCTATCATTTGTTATAAATATAACAAACCAATTAGGTCTACTATATTTAACTTTAATAAAACTGTTAATGATATAGATATAGACTCCAATACTCCTGCCTCCTGAGATTGTAGAAATTCTAATTATTTATATCCCTCTGCAGGGCATGTTATTACAGGTAATCTTAATGTCATTCCTGATGCTAGAGTTCGCAATATTATTTCTAAAGGTCCTAAATGTAGATTTCATTCTAATATTGATTTCTCTAAAGTCGCAGAGAGATCGCTGCTTCTTTAAATGACTTTAGTAATCGTTGGTGCAAGCGGGAAAATGTTGAACCTGATGCCTAGAAGGAATGGAAGATTAACATTTTTAAAATTATTGATACTCGTATTTCATTTTACTCTCGTAATACACATCTTTTACCACCTAAACCTAAATCTTCATTTCGTCATCTTAAACGAGGTATCCAGGATTTTCGTTTGAACTATGTTTTGGTTCCAGCAGATAAAGCTGCTAACAATGTTGTAGTTGTTTGACGATTGTATTATATTAATACTCTTAAGTGTTAGCTTGTTGACACTAATGCCTATAAACTGCAGCCTTCTTTGAGTGAGAAGGTGATTGTTGATGGGCATGGTTGTCATACAGCCCTACATTTTGGTGTCAAAGCTAAAGAAAATCAAGACAAAGTTCCTAGGTTGTACTGGTTACCTAAACTCCATAAAAACCATATAAATCAAAATTTATTGCTAATTCTAGTTCTTGTACGACAACAGAACTTTCTAAATTATTAACCTCGTGTCTTACAGCTGTTAAAAAACATGTTATCAAGTATTGTGAAAAGGTATAGGAGAGATCCGGTAAAAACCTATTTTGGTCTATTGAAAATTCAGGTAAAATTTTAGATAAACTTAAAGCTAGAGATTTCAATGCGACCAGTTTGTCTACTTATGATTTTTCTACTCTTTACACTACTTTACCTCATAATTTAATTAAAGATAAACTTATTGGTCTTATTGAAAGAACCTTCCAGAGAGAAGGCTCTCCATACCTTGCATGTAATGACAAAAATGCATTTTTCACTTCAGAAAAAAACTAAAAAATATAATGCATGGTCGAGTCAAAATGTATGTGATGCGCTGACCTTTTCGTTGGATAACATTTTTATTCGATTTGGCACCAAGCTGTATAAACAAGTAGTTGGGATTCCTATGGGCACTAATTGTGCTCCCCTGGTTGCAGATTTATTCCTGTTTTGTTATGAGAGGGACTTTATTATGTCTCTTTCTGATGATAAGCAGGCTGATGTCATCGATGCGTTTAACACTACATCCAGATATTTGGACGATATTTTAAATATCTATAATGTTTATTTTGACAATATGGTTAGTCAAATATACCCTTCAGAGCTCCAACTGAATAAAGCTAATACCTCTGATACCAAAGCCGTATTTTTAGACTTGCATTTGTCAATTTCTAATGATATTGTTTCTACCAAAATTTATGATAAACGTGACGACTTTGTCAATTTCCCATTTTTAGATGGTGATGTTCCTCGTTCTACATCCTATGGAGTCTATATTTTTCAACTCATTCGTTTTGCTAGGGCATCTAGCATTGTTGCTGACTTCAACACTTGCAATAAATTGTCAACTTAGAAACTTCTTAAACAAGGCTATCGGTGTCATAAACTTCGCAAAACATTTTCAAAATTTTATAGACGATACTATGATTTGATTTCTAATTTCCAAGTTGGACTTAAATCTCTTTTGTGCAAAGGACTTTTGGAACCTGATTTCTATAGTGACTTGGTGCATAAGTTGAAGAAGATTGTTGGCTCTAATAATTTTTCAGCGCAGTTCATTAAAATAATTTCCCATTATAAAAAGATTGGCTATAACATTAATGCATTGCAACAGACTGCATGCTTGGTGGTCAACCCAATCACAGTTGGCAACTTTGCTTTCCTCTTTAATTGCACGCCGGTAGTCGGACTTCAGACTCTATGATGGTTCCGACTTAAAGACTTATCTATTGATGAGATGGTAGGGGCCTGATGCTTTGGCTGTTTGTCGGGCCCTACGGGGTTTACCTGTTGGATTTCTTTTGCTCTGGTATTCAGTTTTATTTACTGTTGAGTCCTTATCTTTGCTTTATCTCCTTGTTATATCTTGATTTATACGTTTTAGGCGATGATGCATTGATAAGTTAGGGGTCTTTCATGCAAACAAAATATCTATGTGTCTTGATCCACATCTGAATTAAGGGTGAGGTTGGCACGCCGTTAAACTTGTTTAAGCCCTCCAGTAAAATATTTTACTGACTGTTCCAAGGCGGTACGTCTTTTTTGGATCTTTTATGTTTGTGTTCTGTCTTATGTTTGCTATGTCTTTGTGCGCGTCTGTTTATATGTGCTTTGTGGTCACCTGCTGGGAAAGGGCTGACCTCTTGGCTCTCGTTTGTGGTGTCTTACTGTGAGTTTGTAACTTTCCCATTGGTATCCTGGGTCGGATGTGGTACTTGATTGAATCGACTTCTGATCTTTGCACCCTTACTTACTTTGTAGAGTTACAGCCGAATTTTCTGGTAATATCATAATTTGTAAGTTATCAAAGAATTTCTGTTTTCATTGAAATCACTGCAAAACGCAGATACTACAATGTAAAATATGCCATACAAATGCATCATCGCCATGCTTAGGGGAATTAAAATTTTCAAAATATTTACAAATAACCAATAGTGCTCCTTAACTTTTTTAAAGTATATATAGTAAAATTCATTTTGGGGGACAATATTCTTATCCTTCCGCATATCTTTATTTTCTCAATAAATCTATACATTTCAATCTACAATATCTTTAAAGGTAAAAAGGTACAGTTTTCAACATACGAAACTCCAAAAAGTAAACCAGGTTTGCTGTATGCTAGGCGGGTAACTCATAATCATTCTAAATGTGAAAGACAGTAGTCCTTTTCCTTATGCAACCAAATATTGACAACTAGTGCTTATGAAGCTGTTTAACCAGTGTCCAAAATGTTCAAACGCAGCTTCAAAAATCATTATATTGCGCATACAAAATACTAATTTTGTTCTTTTATAACTCATGCATACACTAAGGTTAAACTGTTTGTTTGTTTTTTTTAATTTGATCGTTTTGTTTACAAAGTGTTTTTATCTAAACATTTAACTGACAAGGACACATTTTCTCATTCTTATCTTTAGGTAAGATTGTCTTGACATAACTGATTTATGTGTTTGTCATGTCATTCTAGTTCAGGTCATCATATTGTCGTATTCATATTGTCGTATTGATCATGATTCACTACTTTGTTGTTATCTATCTATTTCGTACAGGTAATAACTCATTTTGTTACCTTATAGACTTGAATTTCCGCTGCAAGATATCGAAGAAAATCAGCTTTAAGCATGTGCATGGCGTTTGTGCAAGTAAATGCTAAGCACAGTCTTACTCAGTAAGCATTTCGTTCGTCTAAATAATATAGTAATAGTGGGGCGACATGCCTATCCACTTTAATCTTATCACGGATGACATCGTAATACACAAATAGTATTTTTTTATCAAAATGCAGGGCAGTCGATCAGGTCTCAGGCCTAAGTGTTGCGGTGGTACTCTCATTTTTCTTGCCCCAGAGACTCAGTTCCAGCATTTACTGTTTACCAAAGAAATCAGGTACATCAAGCATATTCCAAATTTACTTAGAAGTTTAGCATACCCTATATGTTCCCATCCTGTACATTGACCTTAGAAAATATCCTAAAACATATATGACTAACCAACAATAGTCCTGTTTAAGTGCAAACCCAAAAATATATCCAGAAATATTCCTGCCCCCGCCTTCCTCAGCCCTCCCCCAAATCATTTTTTTCTGAACCCCTTTTTCATCACACAAAAATAATGAAATTCAAACTATTTTGAAACAAAACAGTCGACCAAGCCTATGAGTATACCCCCCTGGGCCTCCGACACATAGTGATCTTTCCTGGTCGTTAACGGCAGATTCAAAAGAATCTAGGATGATGATTTGGCCTGTAAAATACTTTAACCTGATAAGGAAAAGGAAGAGAGGACTGATTACTCTACTTTAATTATAGTCTTGCTTTCATGTGACTATCTGTTTTCTGTGAAGCCGTGTTTTGGTCTGTGATTGTGGCATTTTTCTGTTAATACACACTCGTTTCACACCCGTCAGTGTAAACTGATGGACAGACAATAAGAAATACCTACATATACCTGCACAGATATACATACAAGCAAACAACAGTTGTACACCAGGGTGAAAAACATAATGTGTGTGTGGGGGGGGGGGTGTTTTGCAATGCTCCCTCCTCCGAGAATTGAAGTTGGCCTCGATGGCTAAGTCCCACCCCAATATTAAAAAGCTTCCTACGTCTATTTATAACTGCATAAGTCAAAACCGAAAATCTCTCAGCGGTGTCCTTGAAATTGCCATTATATGATGATTTCTAGTGAATAGATGGTAAAAGTCAGGAAACAAAAATAGCGCTACTTACATGCGTCCTAGATTATAACTTCTAGACCCTCCCGTGCAATGAACCCAAAGGACGGAAGTTGCAGAGAGAAAGTCAGCCATAAAAGTACATATTAATCATATATGCATGATTCTAAAACAAAGACAAAACAACAAATTAACGAACAGTAAGGCAAAAAAAATAAAACAAAAACTACGAATATACCCCTAGGCATAAATGCCATGGGTAAAATTACGTTTGTGGTGATGATTTAGAAAGACACTACTCTGGTAACACCATTTGTATGTTAAGTTTGCACGCTAACTGAAGCATTCTTGTCGTTTTATTTGACAGTTTCAGCGACCTGTCTGGCTGGTTGGGTACAGTTTGAAGACAGTTGTTATTCATTCATAAACAGTAACTGGCTACCATGGGACTTGGCACTAGTAAGTTCTACTGGGAACAGTGATGTGTAGAGTTTAAAGGTACCTGCCAGAAAAGGGCTGATGTCTTGGCTCTTGTTTGTGATGTTAATTGTATTTTTGTTACTTTCCCATGTGGTATCCTGGCTCAGGTGTGGTACTGGATTGTATCGTTTCCTGATCGTTGCCGTCTTTCTTATTTTAATTGACAACTTTTAGTCATGATTATTTAACGTGTCTTAATATATCTTAGTCATATACAACTCCACTAAATAAATTTCAAGAATTATGTTTCTGTAAAAGAAAAGTCCCAGCTGCCATTTAGATCTTTCTGACACTCATAGAATTATCAAGAACACTTTTTTTAAGACATGTGTGACTACTTTTCATGCGCACCCTTTCTGCAGTGGTAAACATGGAACGTTGTCTGGCTCCAGTCTTTCCGACCATTACGAATTCTGATCAATACAGTGTTCAAAGAGCTTTATGATGGATATTGCCACATTTTCTAGACAACATAAAGTAACTTAAATGTGTCCAAAATATCTGCTGACCCTTTATCATAGCTTATCGCCTCAGTACCAAACAGATAGCTAGATTAGGCGAAATCAAACAATGCACAAAATTTCCAAGATTTTATCCTGTATGGGAATACGAATATGGCACCTATTATACATTGTTTTTAATCTTCTTCTCTTTTTTTAGCGTTATGATGCTGTACACGGCAAGTAATATAGAATCGTATAAATGACAAAAATTATACTGCTTAATGTTTTATATTGAATTATCCTCGAAATATGTGGGGTTTGGGTTAAATTTTGACCTCTTGAAAGCAAATTAGTAGTGTGAACCCCATTTTTATTCTTTTGAAAGGTTAAATAGTAGTCCATGAAATAACTAGAAATATAAAATAGTCACTGGTTTCGTCTGTGATGATTCATAATAATTGTGAATTGCTTGTGGGTATTTACAATATTTGTGAATGCTTGGTTTGGGTAGGATGCAGGTGTTCAGCCAGGTGCGGTGTTAACATCTGTGATTGACATGTTTATGTTTTTATAGCGGATTCTGACACCAGTTTGTTATTGTCTCTCAAATGTCATATTTATTAGCTTGTCAATTCTGATGGGATGTTTTAACACTTTCAAAAGGTCATGATGACAGATGTTACTTAGTTTAGTAAAATTACATAAGCCCAATAAATAGATTGTGTCAATTCTGACATTGATTGGCAGGATTGCGCAATACATTTAATCATATGACCTTTGGGGAATTGCGCAACTGGTGTGACTATGAGTCACTTTTGTATCTTCTGATTGGTTGATATAAATAGAAGCTTACCTATGTAGAGGGCGCTATATAGTAAACTTGAATTATGATTGGTTAGTGATGATGTCATTTGGTCAGCTTATATCACGTGACTTCATGGTATATAAGATGAAACCCAGTGGTAGAGCTTCAGATTTTGGAACTTTGGGTTATAGATAGTTTCTAGAAGTATTTTAGTTGAACTTAAGAAGATTTAATAAAATTATAAAGTTGTGAAAGTTGTTGGTGAAATTTACAACACTTAGAAATTCTAAAGAGACTTTGAAAACACAACATGAACTTGAAGAAGATTAGAATCAACTACTACCTTACAGAAATGTGTCCAAGGGACTCGGATGCCACCGCTATTGCCAAATTCGCATAAAAAGGGCATTGTCATTAACAAACGGCCGTAACTCTGATAATAATCGGTGAATTTTATCCGTAATCGAGCCTGACCTGTATTTTATGATTATATATACCTGTGTATGAAATATGAATCCAATACACCGATGAATTCAAAAGATATTGCCCAGAAACAATTTTTCATACGGAGATCAAAGCCATGACTCTTGTAATAATTGGTTGATTTTATCCCTAATCGAACTTGACCTGTATTTTATGATTATATACCTGTGTGTGAAATATGAATCAGATTCACCAATGTATTCAAAAGATATCGCCCGGAAACCATTTTTTGTAGAGATCAAGGACCATAACTCTGATAATAATTGGTTGATTCTACCCGTAATGGAAATTGACCTGTATTTTATGATTGTATACCTTATATGACATATGAATCCAATATATCACTGAATTCAAAAGATATCGTCCGGAAACCATTTTTCATTCTGAGATCAAGGGCCATAACTCTGATAATAATCGGTGGATTTTGTTCGTAATCGAACTTGACCTGTATTTTATGATTATATACATGTGTATGAAATATGAATCTAATACACCAATGTATTCAAAAGATATCCCCCGGACACCATTTTTCGTATGTACGGGAAAGGGCATACGGGACGTACGAACGTACGGACAAGGGTGATGCTATATGCCCCCCCCCCCCTATTTTATAAAAACAAAACTTTAAGATTTTCAATGTCAGATTTTTTATATACAATTTACTCTTAGAATCAAAATCCTATTTCGTGGGAATTGCCAAACTATAACATGCAGTATCTTGTCAAGGCTTGGGAAAACAAATAAAAGCTCACATTTTCTAACAAGTTGTATTATAGATCATGTGCCAAAATTAAATCAAAATAGAGACGCTGAATGGAAATAACATCTATTTTAGCTTAATATTAAGGACTTAGGTTATTTTCAGAAATTTTGTCAAATGCTGAGAACTTCCATGTGAGATTATGAAAAATTGAGCATGGTAACATATCCTTTTTATTTCATAAATAGACAGTCCGTGCATAAAACGAACTGTATGTAAAGTATTTAAAATATTTCAATGTGGGAAGTATTTATCAGCATATGTCCTCTATCTAGAAGAATTAATTTATTTTGGTCTATTGAAAATTCAGGTGAAATTCTTAATAAATTGAAGTCTAGAGGTTTTCTAGCATCTGGTTTGCCTACATATGATTTCTCTACTCTCTTTACTACATTGCCTCATAATCTAATAAAAGAAAAACTAACAGAATTAATTGAACAATATTTAACAGAGAGGGCTCACTTTATTTGGCTTGTAATGATAAAAATACCTTTTTTTACTTCTGAACAACCTCAACGATATAAATTGTGGTCATGTCAGAAAATATGTGATGCGCTCCATTATCTTTTGGACAATATATTTATAAGATTTGGCTCAAAATTATATAGACACATTGTTGGTATTTCAATGGGTACTAATTGTGCTCCTCTTGTTGCAGATTTGTTTTCGTTTTGTTATGAATGAGACTTTATGTTGTCTCTGTCAGAGAATAATCAAGCTGATATTATTGAAGCTTTAAACTTCACCTCCAGATATTTAGATGACTTACTAAATATTGATAATCCTTATTTTGAACAAATGGTAGGTCAGATATATCCCACTGAACTTCAGTTAAATAAGGCGAAATCTTCTGATACTGAAGCTCCATTTTTGGACTTGAACTTGTCAATAACAAATGGCATAGTTTCTTCTAAAATTTATGATAAACGGGATGATTTTAATTTTGAAACAGTAAATTTTCCATTTATTGATGGAGATGTTCCTCGCTCTCCTTCCTATGGTGTATATATTTCTCAGCTTATTCGTTTTGCTAGAGTGTGCTCTTATGTTGATGACTTCAACAACAGAAACTTATTTTTAACTGCTAAATTATTAAAACAAGGTTATAGATATCATAAAATTCGAAAAGCATTTTCTAAATTCTACCACAGACACTCAGAGTTAATTGTTAAATACAACATTGGATTAAAAACTCTTCTGCAACAAGGCATATCAGAACCTATATTTTATGGTGATTTAGTCTTTAAATTCAAACGAATTGTTGGAAAAACTAAATTTAGTGATCAATTCAAAAAGATAGTAAAACGTTATATAAGGGTTGGATATAATTTGGATATCATGCGACAGTCTGCATGCCTAGTTTTAAACCCAATCACGGTTTATAGCTATGGTTTCCTCTTTAATTGCACGACGGTGGGTCGGGCCTCAGACTCTATGACGGCTCTGACGTAAAGCTTTAATCGGTGGGTTGGTGCCTGATGCTTATCTGTAGCTGGACCCACCGTGGCTCAACTTGAGGTTTTCTTTAGCTCTGACTATCTGTGAGTCGTGAGCCATTTTCTTTGTTTCATCATGGAGTATTAATTTGATGAGAGTGTTTTCCATGATGATACATTGCATTAGTAAGATGGCCTCCATGCGAGCTGAACATTTCTTGTCTTTCAACAACAGCAGAATCTAGGGCGAAGATTTGGTACCAGTAAAATGCATTTAAGCCCCCCGGTGACTTAGGCTGCTGTCCGTTCTAAGGCGGTGGTTCTGTTGTTGTTGACTTTTTGTTTATTGTTACTTCCATTTTGGGAGGCTGTAATTGTTCTATGTTTTGTTGTACGTTACTTTATGTCCATTCTAGTATTGCAATCAGTTTGATGAGGAAGAGAGAGCTAATTGCTTTGCCTAATTTGTCTTCCTGGTGTCTCGTGATTGTTGAGCGGCTCCTCCTCGCGGTGCCACGGGGTTGTCTGCAGTTTGTGATTGTAGTATTTCCTGATCATACTCACTTACTATTTTTGCATGGGTATCCCACTGTAAACCATGAGAACATTGGAAAGTTTCGAGATCTGGCCCAGGATTTGAACGATTTTTTCTGGTTACTTTTTTATTTTAACAGTAGTAAGTGAGCATGATTAGGAAATACCACAACCACAAACTGCAGACAAACTCATGGCACCTAGAGGATGAGTCACACAACAATCACGAGACACCAGGAAGACAAACTAATCAAAGCAACCAGCTCTCTCTTCTGCATAGCTGGATACCCATAGAAAACCGCAAGTGGCAAGAGGCAACTCAAAATAAAGCCCAATGATCGGCTTCTTGAGGACATGTGTCCGCGAGCAGCCAATCATTGCACTTTATTTTGAGTTTGAGAAGGAACTCAAGTTTTATAACCTCGAGACTAGGTTTCCCTAGAAATTTCCTACAGACACTGAGGTAGGTTTGTGTGGTCCGCTTTATAATACCTGAGGACTAGAAATAAAAGAAACAAGAAATATCTTTTAAAAAGATAATCGACGAAGATTAAATGGATGGGTGTTTAATAACATGCAAAACACGATGAATTTTTTTCAGAAGCTCTATATTTTCAGCACGTAGGAATTATGGCCAATTTAGATCACTGTAACCTCAGCAATTAATTATAAACTTAATTTCCCAGTAACAACTTAGGTTAACAAACAAAGCAGTCGCAGTATATTGGAACCATGCAGACGCTGACATGATCTGTACAATATTAATTAACCATTTGATATGACAGAGGGTCAGGATGTAGTGGGGGCGGGGGTGGTCTAGTATTTTCTAATCATTTAATATTTAGCGCCCATTATTCACACTCATTAACATGTTCGCACTTTTAGAATTCCATCAGCCATTATCAGAGTTTTACCTTATACAATCATGTGATATCTCCAGTGATTTTCTCTACACTTGTTTTCCACTTTTAGGTCACTTGGACCGGTTCCTCTTGCACTCCAACTTTTCTTTCTCATTGGGCTTAGCCTTTGCAGTAAAATCAAAGGCAGAAAATAGGATAGGCCTACGCAAAGGTGCTGAAAAGTGAAAAAGAATGCATTGTATAAAGTTTAATCAAAATATTTGCTTCTGAATTATTGTTAACATGTGTATGGATTATGTTCAAATAATGTGGTTGACGTCACAGTGATGATATCGTGCTCAATGGAAAAAAAACCCTAACATTTGCGAATCGGTTGGTATTACAGCACTGTTTCTTCGCTCTCAAAAAGTCATATGTAATTGCCACGCATGCACGCTTGGATTCTCGCTCTTGCTTTTGGCGAAAAACAGAAAGTAAACGTTCGTTTTATTATTATGTTTATTCATTCTACATTAGGATAAAGGTAATAAAATTTGTTGTGTTGACCATTTATTGATTAATCCTATTTAAAAACAAACAAACGCGTGTTTGCACTTGTATATAGGTCGCTAATAAAAAAAGAGATTGGACAACGTCACAATTTGAATATGCAAATTACTTATTCAATGAAAGTCCAGCTCTTCTCATATTAAAGGGGACGGCAACCTTGCAGGCTAGTGCATCTCAAATGCAAGTCCTTATCGAAACATGCAATATGCCGAAACCCTATCAAATTGATTGAAAATAAGAAAGTTATAGATGTTTATACAGTAGACCATTGAAAACTATGGACGGCAGCCATTTAAGGCTGAGTGACGTCACAAAGTCCTAATTAAATATGCATAAACAAAAAAACTAGATTCCTGCTATTCATTTCAACTTCCATTGGAGTTTTATTGATTCATCTGCTAAAAATAGACGATTTAAAACAAACTATATAATTTGTATTGAAAATGGGGATTTTATTGGCTTTTCAAAATTAACAGGAAGTAATTAAATATTCAAAATGGCAGCCTCCGTGGACTTGATGGATGTCAGAATTTTTATTTTCAATTTGCTCTTGCTTATTTTATATCCGAATTTGATTAGGATCATGGCAGAATGCATGGTTATTAAGGGCTTGTATGTCACACTCACATGCTTATAAAGTTGCTGTCCCCCTTAACCAATATATTTTATTTATAAATAAGACTTAAGTTGAATTAGAAAAAAGTTATCAGGGCCCCCTCCTCCTCATCGACTGAAGGTTCTAAATCTGAGCATGGTAAGCATGCCGACTGTAGCATTTATATGTGTTTACTAGTTCCGATATAAAGATTTTCTCTTTGAGTGATCAGGGAAAGAACATCTTGCAACAGCTAAATAAATAACTTTGTAATGGTTTGCTCAAGTTTTGGTTTTGTTGTAATTGTTATTTTTGCATTTATTTGCTGGTGTTTGTGCCACGTTCAAAAACAATTAAATAAACTAATATCAATAAGTAAAATTCAATGAATTAATTTAAGTACACTTGATTGATGTTTACCATGTTAATATATTTAATTCCTTTATTTTGACAGGCTGATTGTAATCAAAAACAGGCATCTCTGGTAAAAGTGCACAGTGAAAGACAAAATAACTTCATCAAAGCAGAAATGAAGAAACTCAATCCAGGTACCGATTTTGAATAGATCATAGATTTCACTAGTTCTTTTGAAATATGAAATGTACTGGTCATACTGTTTTTTTCCCAAGACCCCATCTAATAAGAATTGCTCGTAGGAATTTTAAGTAACACTAAATGCATTTTTCATGAAACAAAAAAAGCTGTTATGCTTTGCCCTGTATATTGGATCAAATTTTATTTAAGTATCGTCTATGAATGAAGGTCTCAGCTGGATACCTTCCGAAATTGGTAATCAGTAAAATTATGGCTTAAAATTTTATAATCAGTAATTTTAGGCCCAAAATCCTGTAATCAGTAAAAGTTTGGCTCAAAAATCGATACTCAGTATAGTATAGGCCCAAAATCGGTAATCAGTAAATTTTAGCTCCAAAAGTCGTTAATCAGTGAAATTGAGGCCGAAAATTCGGTAATCAGTAAAATTATACCTAAATCAATACGTAGTAAAATTAGCCAAAAAATCCGTAAACAATGTAAAACCAGCGCAATTCAGTGAAAAATATTTAAAACCTTTCTATAAGGGTAGAAATATTCATTTTACAATGACGTTTTTCATCAAATTCGATAACCGTTAAAATGTGTCATTCCGCTATTCAGTATGCTTTCCTTGCAAAATTCTCTAATCATTAATTTTTTCGCCAACATTCGCTAATCAATAACAAAGCTCATTCCGCTATTCGGTAAAATTCTCCTTAAAATCGGTAATCAGTATTTATGGCCCATTGTTCGCTAATCGTTGAATTTTAGGGCCATAATTCTCTAATCAGTAAACCCCATTGACACCCTCATGAATGACTAATCAACTTCTTGTAAATGTTTTTGATACAGTGGCCAGATATTAGGATTAGATGATGTTGTTGTTTTTTTGTTTCTTTTTCAGGTCCTGAGGATCAATACTGGACAGCGGGCACAGACTCTCAATCTGAGAATGAATGGATATGGATAGGTTCGAATGACTTTATTGCAGAATACGTTGACTGGTACCCGGGAGAACCAAACTCCTATAGCTTTAATAACGAAGATTGTCTGGCATTTTATCCTAGGGAAAATTATCAATGGAATGATGAAACTTGTCTAAAACCATTGCATTACATTTGTGAAAAGCCGTAAGTATAGTGCTAACGCAGTTACCATGCCAGCATACAGTGTCGCACTAAACAGGAAAGTCCAGCAAAACTCGAGAATTGAATCAAGCCTTGGATGTATTAGGCATAGTACTTTGTATAAAAAAGTTTCATTACTACTACTATTGTACCGGGCCGCATAGCGCAGTCGGTAACGTGTCTGGCAACAGATGCGAGTCTGACTGCAGATCCAGGGGTCATGAGTTCGATCCCGGCCCGGTCCCATACGTTCGTGGAGTTGATCATAAAATATTTCTACTGTCATTCTCCTCCCTTCCGCTGAATCATTCAAGAAGGGTTGTTGTCAGTTACTTTCGAAAGTATGTTCACGAAGTACTGGTTAGCTGCTTGTTCAAGCTTGCCCGGGAAAAAGTGTGGTTAGGTGAACATACCATCCCGCCATTACTATAGTTTTTGACTTGGGACGTAAAGCAACAAAACAAACAAAACAAACTACTTCTATGTAAAATAAGTTCTGTAGCATGTGGGTTCAGCCCTAATAAAGACGATTGTTCTATTATCTGAAAAGTTTTATCAGCAGAATAAACAAAGTTTAGGTTGTTGGTTTTTGTTGCTGTTTTTTTGTTGTTGTTGTTGTTGTTGTTGTTGTTGTTGTTGTATATAACTTATAACACTGCTGACATTTTCGGAATGTTGCAACCGTTTGTGAGCTGCAATCAAACTTGTTATTGTGTTTGCATGTTTTCTGTCAGATTATCAAAGCAGACCCTCGATGTACGGCAGAGATCTGATTCCATGGAATTGGCTGATGCAATGCAGATTGAGTGTCAGGCCACCATCGCCCGCCAGTGAAACGCCATTCAAATGCCGTTTCACTGGCGAGTCGATGGTTTCCCGCCTTTAAATATTAATTGGAAACATTGTGTGATTCAGTCACTGAGTCTCGTTTCTGAAAGTAAATCTTTAGATATGCCTATTATTTTAGGTGTTGTACTTGATTGTATCGATTCCTGATCTTTGGCCTCTTTCTTACTTTAAAAACTCCATTTTGCTTCAAAATAATAAATGGATCTGAGTAAGGAAAAGCCAGGAGGTAACACAATAACGAGTAGGAATCAGTAACTGCAAAACAATTAGCACACAAAGAGTATAATGCAATTGTAAAGCAAAGAAGGATAATAACAACTAATTATCATTTATATTTATAAAGATTGTCTCTAATAGTCTACGAATTATCAGATCTAAGAGACCAGATATTTCAATCACAACATATAATTATTCATGCTTATATAGGAACATAATATATATAGATGATATTTATACTTTTTGAGGTGAATACCTACTATATATTCCATCGAGTGTGTTGAAAACATCAGAAATTTCACGAGTACGCAACACGAGTGAAAAGTTCAATATTTTCAACTCCCGAGATGACTTGTATTTTTTATTTATTTTTTTTTTGTTTTTTGTTGACTTGTATTTGATATTTACGGAAAAAGTAAATTTTCTTTTTATTTCATACTTTTTAGAAGATTTACAGTGAATCAATTTACCATGATTAAAGCCAAATCACAATAATATATATATATATCATAAAAGAAGACAAAGTATTTGCTATAGAATACCTAGATCAATATATAGTCATGGGTACTTACAGATAAAACATATACAGCGTTAAACTGCGAGACCAATCACATCATAAATATTTGGTGACGATACGTAACATAGGTTACATTCATTGCCTAACTCACCAAAGCGAGAGGTGCTGAAAATGCAAAACCGATAAATTTCAGCTAATCTAAAAATCATTTTTGTACCAAAATGTTCTAAATGTTCAAAACTAAAAAAAAATGCCTACCCACACATGTTGTTTTTTTCACACATAAGAAGGTTAAAGGCGTTTGAACTTTCGAAGTGAGCTACATAAAGAAGATGGAAAAGTCAAAGGAAATCAAAAAAGCGATATCAATCACTAGTGATAATGGTAATTGATATCATATCGTTTCACGCTTTGATTTTTTTTATTTGTTTTAGATAAAGATTGTATGAAATAAAAAAAACACAATGCTATCATGGAATGTAACTGATCACTTTAAGGTCATAGAGAAAACATTTAAAAACTGGTCATTTATTGTTGCAGTTTCCTTTTGTTCTCATAAACAGACTCAATAGAACCGACTTTGCTATTTTCTAATACATGTATTGTAGGTTAACTCTATTTCTGAAGAATCCAGTTGTTCAAGATTATTTATACTGTATTTTATTCACAGATTGGGTGTATAGCAATATTATTCTGCAATTGTTAAAGTAAATGTACACATCATGTAACAACCATTTCACTTTCAATGAAGTTATTCAAGAATGTAACAATATGGTTTTGAGTGATAATAACAATGAGTTGATTTTTGTTTCGACGGGCAACAAATAAAAAAAATGTTTGTGCATGCAGCGAATACTCTAGCGAAACGTGCTTTCACATGCTTATCTGAGAACAGGGGTATGCAATATGTATGAACACTAATAGCTGGCAGCTCAATATCTTTTTCTAAAATATGAAACATGTCTTACCTGAAACAATGTTTTGGTGCATCTGTTTGTTTTTTATATGACTTACAGCTCAGGCCAGGATCATTGTCGTTGTTCTAAGGAAAACAACAGCTATTTTCTGTGCTCATATGAAACGTAGCTTCTTGTATTTCAATTTGTGTTTCTTTGGACATTACTTCAGTTTAAGTGTACCTGTTGATCTAATTGCATATATCTATACTGAGCAAAAACAGAAAAGTTACAAACATTGTCCCTAAGTACTAACTCAGAAAACGATACCTTAGAACAATATTATGCGTTTTATTGATTGGCAGACATCAGGCAGTAATTTACACTAAATGTTTTTACTTGTTTCATCATTCATGTTAGAAAAAATTAAACCGTTACAAGAAATGTATCAAAAAGCGAAACACATTCAGTACGCATGCGCAATGACATGAATTGTCGTTTTATCATAATCTACGAATAGTCATCAATAAAAACAAAACGGTATGCACAGTATGTCATTTAATGCACAGTTTAAGAAATTAAAGGTCAAACATTTTATCCTTTTAAAATTAACTTCCTTGCAATTCAACATATAGCATATTTTATCTCTTAGTTATCTGGACATTCCGATGTGGGGATTTTTTCAGTTCCAAGTTAAGGAATTCATTCATCCAACTTCAAACGATGCTTATCTGCTATTTGGTTTAACCAGAGTAGGCCATTGCTTACGGTACATCACTTTACTTTCTCTATGGGATCTTCAATACATTTCTGAGAATGGACTATAGTTAATATTTAAGGCCAAGCTTTCAGAGACGTTTGCATTTAAAGCGATCATTGTAACAACTAAGTGAAAAACAGTGTCTGATAAGTATTCTGAGAATGACGTGTGAATTTTATTAAGTCAATGCAGTAAAGTTTGGGATAATAAAGGGCATATCAAAATTGCATTTAAAAGTTTTGACTGCTCATAAGTTTTAACTGGACTGAAAGTTTTACTTTTGAAACGTTTGTTGTGATAATCAGGCAGGACTTTATGCCAATGATCTTGTCATCATTACTGACTCCCTAGAGGAATGTGTCAGGAGGCTCTTGATATGAAATGAAGCCATGGAGAAGAAGGGATTGAGGGTAAATGCAGGAAATACAAAGGTCATGATCTGTGGTACAGGTCTGGACCTCTTGCAGAGCTCAGGCGAATACCCATTGCTGTCTGTCTTACAGGAGCATGCAACAACAGCATCCACTGCAATGGCTGCAAACTTTGGGTGCATTAAAAATGAAGTGGGCGACAACGACTAGCACTAAATCTTGATTATAGGTGTGCACTGTGCATGCAAAATATTGACGGCAGACCACAGAGTGAATTCCAGGTCGGACCTGATAAGCTGGTGGTGGTAGCTTCCTTCTGCTACCTTGGTAACATGCTTTCTGCTAGTGGAGGCTGTGAAATAACGGTCACTACACGCGTGAAAACAGCCTGGAAGAAGTTCAGGTAGCTACTACTAGTTCTCACATTCCGTCGCCTCTCTTACAAGGCCCATGACCATGTATACAGCTCTTGCGTGCGGAGCGCCATGCTCCATGCCAGTGAAACTTGGCCACTGACCAAGACGAATCTGTAGCGCCTGCAGCGCAATAACAGGGCAATTATTAGATAGATCTGAAGTATCAAGCCAGAGGATGTGTCCACGGTAAGTTAAAGCGAGCTACTGGCAAAGCTTGAGCTTGAGGACCTCGACCTCATTTTGAGAGAGAGAAGGCTTCGCTGGTTTGGGCATGTGGAGTGTTCTAGTGGTGCAGTCAGAACAGCATGTGATATACAGATTGATGGCAGGCGGGGCAGGGAGGCCCAAGCTAATCTGGAAGAAAATGATGCAGAGAGACTGCCGTGAGCAGAAGCTCACGACAGTTTACCCTCAAGAAAGGAGCACCTGGTGATAAGGTGTGAGATCTGCTTTGCGTGCAGCTAGCCAGTTACCTGGAAGGGAGCCCACTGGTGTGGATGATGCCTCTGCACCTGTACGTTGATCAAAATCCGATTATGATGATAATGAATCATGTTTGATGCTTTTAATACATGTTTTTGTTAAGCAGTAAATAAAAAATGGTAAGCTTTGATAAGTGCCTCGAGAAAATCAGCATTAAATTCACATGTGACGTTTATTTTTGCTCAGTATAGTATTTTATAAAGTATCACATATTTTTTGCTTGCAGAGGCGCTCCATTACGGGTTGAGCTGAAGAAAAGTTTTGATATTTACTGTGATAATTCTTCTTATCTTAGTATTGTAACATTAAATTACATTTTAACCATGTTTAATTTGTATTTGCTACGCGAACTCCCCTACACGAGGTATAAGGTGGCTTAGAGAATCCAGTCTTATGTAACGCTCATTTGCCGAGATTTCATTAATTCTTTTCCTACTGGGTAATTTTTCATGTTTTTTTTTTTTTTCATCTGCTGCTATTTTTCAAAATAATGTTTTTCTCGAAAAATCCTTTCAGGAATAAGGTCTTTCTGTCAACCCACTTTGAGCCATATCAGGTATATGGGTTTAAATTGTTTGCAAAGATAATCAGCAGACGACACTGGTAGTCAAAGAGCTAAGTATTATATGCAGAGCGTTTGTGCAGTTCATTCCTATTTAACATATTTTTAATATCATATTGATCAAAATGCACCTGTCCAAAGTTTCTGAATAATTAATATAACTGGAATGTATGTTGACTGCTAAAGCAAATTTGAACAGGTCAAAGTCAGAATGTAAGTAAGATGTACGAGGGATGTTCAAATATGAATGCAAGTAGCTGCATAACTTTCAGCACATATATGCCACGACAAAATGGCAAACGTTTCTGTACATGACAACATATATCCTTTGAATCGGCACCAGACCTAAAAATGCATCTTATTCAAAGGGCTATAACTCGATACTGAGCAAAAAAGAAACGAGTTATAGCCCTTTGAATAAGGGTTACCCTAGTATACTAACAAATTCAATGCTTCGAACATATACTGAGGGAAAAAAGTTTAGCAATTATTTATTATGGGGTTTCCCATAGACGATCTTTGAAGCATTAGATATTTTTAATTGGCAGATTCGCATACATGTCAGTTGTTTGAAAATGAACTAATGGCTACCCGCAAGTGGTCAAAGAAACAAAATCCGACTTCATAGTGAGGATTTGATCTGCTGAGTAGTTTAAGTTCAAACGTTTTTCAATTGAAAGGGAGGTAATTTGGATAAATACGATTTTCAACTAAAAACTGTACGAAAAAGGTGAACATAACATTCAATTTTAAACCGTTTTTCACTTTCTTGCTTTTGGATCTAAAGATTTGACAGAAAAATGAAACCTTTAGTCGAAAACTATTCGCACTATTGCCAGATAAGCTGTTTTAGCAAGGGGGCATTAAATCAGACTTTACATTATGTGAAATGTCAACCTGTTTATGTCATCGTCCTCGTGAACGTTTGTCAACATATATTTTTGACACTATGAAATTAAAAGTCCTATTTCTTCTAAACTGTGAATCCCTAAAGTAGATTGCTAGACTTTTTCCCTCAGTATATATATATAACAGTGATATAGACGAGCGTATAATTCTTTAATAAACCGGTGAAAATTCTTGAATATTTTAACAAAGTATCCTCATTTTATTTTAAAATGATACTGTGAAAGTAAGTAAGGGTGCAAAGATCAGGAATCGATACAATCAAGTACTTGCTGTTACTTGAGAAATAATGAGTGCTTCTTTATGTTTGGTGCCATTTGAAAGGCGACAAACAGTTCTTTCTAGAAAGGTATGACATTTTGTCTTAGCATATAAATAAAGTTATGAACCTACTTGCATTCATATTTGAACATCCCTCGTACTTCACTGACGCTAAACAATTCACCTAGTAGATTCAGTCAAATACCACACCTGACCAAGGACACCATATGAGAAAGTGACATAAACGCAAGAAAACGTCACCTATTAGAGAGCCAAGAGGTCAGCCTTTTCGCTGCAGGTGACCACATGGCTGGAAGGAACAGACCGGACAGCACGACAGACATGAAACACAAAAAACATAAAGGCTCCACAAAAGAAGTACCGTCTTGGAAAATGTAACTGGAAGGTGCAGCCCTCCAGTTAACATATTTTACTGACCCTTCATTTGTAGATCAATTTATGTTATTTAATTTTCGTGTTTGTATTGCTTTAGTGTCTGTTCATTGCAGCCTAGTAGTCACCTGCTGGGAAAGGACTAACCTCTTGGCTCTTGTGTATGATGTTTCATTGTGTTTCACTTTCCCTCGTGGTGTCCTGGGCCAGGTGTGGTACTTAATTGTATCGATTCCTGATCGTTGCCTCCTAATATACTTTAAACATGTTTGACAGCGCTAACCGAACTCTTATTTCTGATGTGGATCAAGACAAATAGACGTTTGGCTTGCATGAAAGATCCCTAACTTATCGATGTATCATCTCCTAGTAAACACAAATCGATATATAAAAAGTAAATGAAGCAAAGATAAGGACTCAATAGTGTTAACAAGTGAGTACTTGAGTAAAAGAAATCCAACGTTTAATTTCTGGTGGGTCCAACCACAGACGCAACATCAGGCCTTAACTCTCTCATCTGTAGATAAGTTTTAAACTGAAAATTGGAAATTGACAATTTCAAAATCAAAATCGTCACGTTTATCGTAAATTTTGGTAGAAACCGTATCATTAGAAATGGTCAAATGCATGTCCATAAACGAGGATTCAGTATCAGAGGTATTGGTTTTATTGAGTTAAAGCTCTGCAGTGTATATTTGACTTACTATATTGACAATTATTATTATTATTATTATTATTATTTATGTTTGAAATACCACCCAAATATCTTAAAGTAGTGTTAAAAGCGTCAATAATATCAGCCTGCTTATCATCAAAAAGAGACATCATAAAAACCCTTTCATAACAAAACAAGAATAAATCTGCAACCAGGGGAGAACAATTAGTTTTCATTTGAATCACTACAACTACTAAAACCAATTCGTATAAAAAGTGTATGCAAAAAAAAACCGTCATCACATCACATACATTGTGACAAAACCATGCAAGGTATTTATAGGTTGTTCCTAAGTGAAATATGCACTTTTGTCGTTACATGCAAGATTAGGAGAGCATTCTTTTGGGAAGGTTATTTCAATAAGATCTAGTTTATCTCTAATTAAATATGAGGTAAAGTAGTGTAAAGAGCAGAACGATCATATGTAGGCAATCTGTTGCGTTGAAATCCCTAGATTTAAGTTTATCTAATACTTCACCTGAAATTTGTACTTACCTAATCGTTCATGTACTTTTTGCAGTATTTAATAACATGTTTTGATAGTGCTCAGTAAGACATGAGGATAACAACATAGAACGTTTTGTTTGTGTACTAGAAATGGAATTGGCAATAAATCTTGTTGATAGTATTTTTACTGATGTTTAGGTAACCAGTATAACCCAAGAACCTGGTTTTGGTTTTCTTTAGCTTTGACACCAACATTTAGGGCTGTACGACGATCATGCCCATCGACAACAATCATTTCACTCATAGAAGCCCGCAATTTATAGGCATTAGTGTTAATTAACTCACGTTTAAGTGTATCAACATAATACAAGCGTCAAACAACTAAAATACTGTTTGCGGCGTCATCTGCTGAAACCAAAACTTACTTCATATACAAAAAACATGGATACCTGGCTCAAGATAACGAAAAGAAGATTTATGATTTAGGGGTAAAAGATTGTTATTACAAAAAGAATATGAAAAACGAGTCTCAATAGTTTTAAAAATGTTAATATTCCAGTCAAGTTCAACATTTTCTCATTTTCACCATTAATTACTAAAGTAATTTAATCAAGCAGCGATTTAGGGAAATCACATTTAGAGGTAAATCTAGATTTAGGGCCTTTATAAATAATATTGTGTACTCTAGTACTGGGATGACATTAAGATTACCCGTAATCACATAGCCTGCAGGAGAAGATAAATAAGTAGAATTTCAAAATCTCAGGAGTCTGAATAATTGGAATCTACATCGATAGGGGTTAAAATCTTATCAGCTGGGAAAAGGCGTTAATTGTGAGACTTGTCGAGCATTTTATCGCTCTTTTGCAATGAGATTTACAAATTCAATTATAAAAGGGCAAATGTGTTAAATTCTATTCATTATATGACATTGATTTTACTTTGTAATCACATTTCTGGCGTAAGAAAGTTACCATTTTGTAAATATGTACGCAGCGTTGTAATTGGCGTCATTTCATATAGTAGTCCGGCAGATTTAAGGCTGGACCTGGATTTGCTATTTATGAAAATGTTTTAACTGGTGATGATAGTCAAGACATTCAATTATCTGAATCCAGTTGATGCCACTTTGTCACCTTTGGGCAACTCACAGAATCAAATATGGCATCTAAAAGTGTTGACGTCTTCTAGTTTTCCTTGAAATTAACCATTGAACCCATCTGTAAAACTGTAAAATAAGTTGAGGACTAAAACATCCTTGATCCTGACATGTATTTTACGACCAGAAATAATCCTTAAGTATTTCCATGTATTATATTTAAGTAAGGTTGGGATCTCATGTGTCTTACATCAATGTGACATTAATATTGTAATATGGAATCTAAATAAAAGAAAGAGTTAGAGGAAGAGAGCGATAGGTTGAATAAACTAGACTCAAAACTGCTCGACCTTGAAAGTAGGTCAATGAGGGAGAACTTGTTGCTATTTGGGATTGAGGAAGAAAGAGGGTTCAGAAATGATAATAATGAAGACTGCATTAGAAAAGTACAGGAGTTCTTATGCGATAATCTCGAGTTCGAAGAAGGTGAAGTTAGACAGATCAAACTAGATAGAGCACACAGAATTGGTAGAAAACGTGATGATACGATGAGACCTGTGGTTGTTAAGTTTCACAGCTACGGTGACCGTGAGAAGGTCCGACTTAGAGGCAACGATTTAAGGGAACAGCTGAGAAGGAAGAAGTTGGCCGTTAAAGCGCAGTGGCCCAAAGAAATTATAGACAAAAGGAAACCTCTTTACCCAATTTTTCAAAAAGCAAAAGATGAGGGCAAGAATGTAAGGTTTGTCAGAGAGAAGCTTTTTATAAATGGCATAGAATACTCACAAAAATAGAGATGTCAAAGGATAGATGACATCAGAATTTTGAGCTGGAATGTTTATGGTCTAAAGAGGAAATTAGGCGACATCGATTTTATAGAGCTCGTAAATCAGAATGATATAATTCTATTTTGTGAAACTTGGTTAAATAAAAATGATTGTTTCAATTTAGACATCCCAGGTTACCATGCCGAACACATATTTGGCAAAAAGTCAAAACACACAAAACGGGGTCGCTTCAGCGGAGGCATCTCCGTGTACTATAAAAATGAGCTTAAAAATCACATAAAACTGCTAGAAACATCATGTCATGGTTTCATATGGTTAAAGATCAAAGGGGAACTACTCTGCTTTCAGGAGGATGTCATTTTAGGGCATGTTTATTTCCCGGGTCCCAATTCTAAAGTGTCCCGCCAACAGGGGGAAGAAGTGGACCATTTCGATTTATTAGAGAATTATATCTTGCAATACAAAAACCACGGCAAGCTCTTTATTTCAGGCGATTTCAACAGTCGTTGCGGGTCCGAGAATAGCGATATCCTCTGTTTTGATAAATATCTTGACGAAAGCGACGACCTATTTACTGACCTACCGATAAGAATAAGTAAAGATCACGTGCTCGACGCGCACGGGCGAAATTTACTAGCGTTGTGTCAAACAACAGACATGTGTATCGCAAATGGGCGAATTGAAAGTGGGGAGTTTACATTTTCTTCGCATAACGGGCAAAGTGTTGTTGACTACGTAATGGCGAATTTCCATGATATGCACATGATAAGAAAATTCGAAATTTTGCCTTTTAACGAATTTTCCGATCATGCACCACTGTCACTTGTCTTTCCCGCGCATCGCCCAGCACCACATCTAGAATATGAGGAAACCGAAACAAAAACGGTTTGGAACTCTGAGAAGGCAGAAATGCTGTTGCAAAATCTAAGATCAAAAGAAAATATAATTAATGAATTAACTTCGAATCTTCAGCTCGATAGCACGGAGAAATCGGTTCAGGATCTTACCGCATTATTACAGGCAGAGGTCTCCGCGGTTATGTCAAGAAAAATAAAGCTAAATGATAATCAAATACGTAAGAAAAAAAGCAATCCATGGTTTGACGAAAATTGTACAATGAAACGGCGCGAATTTATAACGGCGAGAAACACCTACCAAAATAATAAAACGGACATTAATAGGACTACATTCATTAGGGCAAGAACGGGTTACAACCGCACGAAACGTAAGGCCAAGTCAAAATACAAACAAAAAGAAGGGAAAAGAATTTGTGCCTTAGCCAAATCAAAACCTCGTGATTTTTGGGCCAACATAAATAAATTCGTAAAATCAAAAAAGAAAAGTTCAGAGACGCTAACGTGCAAAGATTTCCTTGCACACTTCCAATCCGTTCTTGGCGAGAACCCTGACCCTTGCACCCAGGCACAGGATACCAATAATACGGGACGGGAAGGGGGAGGGTCTCGGACGGTGACTGACCTTATTGACCCTGACCTTGATGGGGAAATCAGGCCAGAGGAAATAAGGTCGGTCATTGCTTCTTTAAAGAATGCAAAAAGCCCGGGTATGGACGACTTAGTGGCCGAGATTTTCAAAATAACAAACGAGCTTCTTTCAACGTATTTGGTTCGACTATATAATAAGATATTCCTATCGGGAGACTACCCAGAGTCCTGGAGCAAGGGGGTCATTGTACCAATATACAAAAATAAGGGTGATATTGACTCCACAAATAATTACAGGGGTATAACATTAACAAATGTCCTTGCGAAAATATTTTCACACATTCTTTTAAATCGCATCAATAAATGGTCAGAAAAACAAGAAAAAATAAACTATAATCAGTTTGGCTTCCAGAAAGCAAAATCAACCGTCGATTGTATTTTTATTCTTAGTTCAATTATATCGAAAGTATTTAATGCTGGCAATGGCAGTAAAAAACTGTACTGTGCATTTATAGACTATGAAAAGGCATTTGATAAAGTTGATAGATATCTACTATGGTTCAAACTCCTACAGGAAGGCATAAGCCCGAGGCTCTTGAATATTTTAAAGTCTATGTATAGTAATGTCAAGGTGTGCATAAAATATAGAAGTAGGTGTTCAAACTTTATGCAATCAGATGTCGGCTTAAAGCAAGGTGATCCATTGTCCCCTATACTTTTCATGTTCTTTATTAATGACATCGTTGACTGTGTCAACAATGCTGAAATGCTAGACACTGTCGATATTGAAGAAATGACCCTGTTTATACTTTTGTATGCCGATGATGCAGTTATTTTTGCTAAGACCGCTGAGTCCCTTCAAAGTATGTTGAACGATATACAAGAGTACTGCAACACGTGGCACCTTACTATCAACACAAACAAAACCAAAATTATGGTATTTGAGAGAGGCAGACACACACACCCGAAAATATCTCTAAATGGCACTGAATTAGAAGTTGTTTCATCATTCAAATATCTTGGAGTCGAATTTTTTAAAAATGGAAACTGGTCACGCACGCAGAAGCATATATCTCAACACGCGTCATACGCTCTCTTCAGATTATATAACTTGTTTAATCAAATAACACTAACAATACATGAAAAACTAAAACTGTTTGACTCTTTAGTAGGGTCCATCCTCAACTACGCATCGGAGATTTGGGGGTATCATGAGGCACCAGATATCGAACACATCCATACAAAATTCCTGCGTAAAATTTTAGGGGTACGGAAATCCACCAACCTCGAAGCCCTGTATGGGGAAATGGGGAGATACCCTATGAAAATTGTAAGGAAAATTAAAATAATAAACTATTGGATCAAATTACTAGGACGAAGAAACTCACTAGAATTTAAAGTTTATAACATGTTAAAAAACGAATGCGACAGAAGTGATACGCAGGTAAATAGCTGGGCGGGACAGGTTAAAAATGAGCTTCAACAATGTGGACTCTCGGAAATATGGGAACACCAGTTATTAATAGATATACCGTTCGACCTCATCAAACAACGCATTACTGATCAATATAAACAATCGTGGTACTCAAAAATAAACAACTCCAGCAGACTCACGACATATAGCAGTTTCAAATCTGACTTCTCGTTTGAACCGTATTTACAGGCGTTATCAAATCCTCGGTTCCGTATGGCCCTAACAAAGTTTAGGGTGTCTGCACACTCTCTAGCAATCGAGACTGGCCGACACACTGGTACCGAAAGAAGCATGCGTAAATGCGTCCTCTGTAATATGAACGTAGTCGAGTCCGAGTTTCACTTCATGCTGGTGTGCCCCTTTTACTCAGAATTGCGAAATAAATACTTACCCAGATATTATAACCACTGGCCAACTTTGCAAAAATTCGAGGATCTTATGTCCAAGCAATCAAAACATAGTATCCAGCAAATCAGTCGGTACATTCATTACGCCTTCCAAAAACGTACTAACTTGTTAAATTAAGTCTATATACAACGTCTAATTAACGCTGATGCCGTAACACGGTATGACATCAACATTGATTGGAAATTGATTACATTGATAGTTTACTCCGGCTCATTCTACATTACACAAAATATTGATGCGAGTAGCGTCATTGCTAATTTGTTAAACTAAATTGATGTACAAAAACAGTACAACGTCTAATCAACGCCGATGCCGTAACACGGTATGACATCGACGTTGATTGGAAATTGATTACATTGATGATTGACCACGGCCCTTACTACGTTACACAAATACTAATGCGAGTAGCGTCGCTGGATATGTTTGTTTTACTAACTTGTTAATTTAAGTCTATTCACAACGTCTAATCAACGCTGATGCCGTAACACGGTACGACATCAACGTTGATTGGAAATTGATTGCATAGATAGTTTACCTCACACAAGTTTTGATACGAGAGGTCTGTTTTACTAACTTTATCGAAAATTGCAGGTTTAAACTAAGTCCATATACAACGTCTAACCAACGCTGATGCCATAACACGGTATGACATCAACGTTGATTGGAAATTGATTATATGGACAGTTTATCCCGGCTCGTATCTACAACATTACAAGAATAATGATGCGAGTAGCGTCACTGGATATGCCTGTTTTACCTTATAAAATTATGATTGTCCTTTAAAAAGCTTCTCTCTGAGGAATCTTCTAACTGCCCTCACATGGAGTGTCAATGTGATAAACTTAGATATAACTGACTGACTAGATAATCATCGAAAGGGATCCACCGGACGTCAAACTTTATAGATTCCAGAAGAAGACTTTTAGCCCGTTTTGCGGCATTTACGTGTATGAAGGCATGTGTATGGCAATTTGGTACTCACTCAGCAGCTGACTCGAACATGTGTTTGTGTATGAAGGCCTGCATATTGAAATTTGGTACTGTACTGACTCAACAGCTGAATCGATCATGGGACTAAGCCCTTGCGACATTAGGTGGAAGTCGCGTCGACTTACACCCAAAGTTGCCACAATCGTAAAATACGGTATAAGGGAACTTACCTACCTATGCCCATATACCATTGTAATAAGTCTAGATTATCTCCCTTGAATAAAGCCGAGACAGATCACTTTCACGAATTTAATCCAATTATTTCGAAAAACACACGGTGAATACTCGCCTAGTTATAATCCTAGTTTGCTGGCAGTGAAGACCCTGACAGGATTACTCAGATGAGCAGTTTTGTCAGGATCTTCACAGCTGGCCAAAATACGCTTGAACAAAAACACTTTTTTCACGATTTTTACATCACCTTATGTGAGTCACTTACTTATTTAATCTAAAAATATCGAGAACAGAAGTGTTATAATCCAAAAGCGATTGAGTGGCATGTGTCAATAAATGCGACACGAAGTGGAACGTGCATGTAAACCTGATTATCATTGGCTAGATACTCATTGAAGAAATTTAAATACAACATCGACCAGTGGAAGGCCAATATCCAGTAGAACCGCCTCGTCGAGCCGGTTCCATTGGATATTCGTATTCTATAATTTAATCGGAATGACAGTGTCTGTTGGAAACGCTTCATCAAAGCGCTTCCAAGTGGAAACTTACATTAAATCAAAAACGGATTTTTACCCATATACCAGCATAAGTCCGACATTTTTCTTTAAAGATAAGGGAGTGAGGTCTCAAAAAGGTATTTGGACACCCCTTTGCAAAGATGTCTTACACATCTATTTAGACTTCATGCGACATCATATCCTTTTGTAAATGTAAATGGTATTTATATACGTACACGTATACATGTTTTTGTGGGGAGATTACTTTGTTAAACTTAATGTTAGCTATATTCATACTCTGTATGTTTAATGCTTAATAAATTTATGTTATGTTATTAAAAAAAAAAAATAGAGAAATGTCTCTAATTTATTTTACGACACTGTTATGTCCTTATGCCATTGAAGAGATATATCATAAAATTGTAAGCTGGTGTTTAAACAGATGCTATTGGCATAATTTAAGTTTTGAATGATGAAGAAGAAGAAGTAAAAGAAAAATACATTAACAATGATAATGCAGCAGCCCAGATTGGCTTGTGTTACTTGGAAAGAGCCTTTGCATGCTTGATAGGAAAGTGAAGGTAATATCAGGAGAGGATGTTGCTTTGAAGCATCAGCTCCTTATGTGAAACGCTCGAAATCAAGGGCAAATTCACCCCCGACAGAAATTGTGGAAGCTCAAAGATTCTCAAATCAATGTAGCCACTTTCAGGAAGTCTTCCAGGCATGTATGTCAGCTGTTGAAACTGTGGAAATTTGGTAAAATTAGAGACAAGTTTGCCAAGACAGTAGAGGAGGTAAATGGCATATTCAAGCCCTACTAATGGCAACATGAGGCTTGGTTGTGGAATAAGGATGTAGAAGATGCCACCACAGCAAAGCGCCAAGCTTTAAAGTAATGGGAGGCTGACATCTGCACACTGACATCATATGACACTGCCAAGCGCATCGCCAGACGTGTGTTGCACCATGTACTCAAGAAGGATGCAGTCTAGATGTTCTTTGAGAACGTTGTTTGCCTCGATCTGATAAATTTCGCCTCGCTAATCAGATGAGGAAGAAAAAAATTTGGGTTGTATGCGACAAGCCAGTGAAAAAAGACTCTTGGGAAATGTAGATATGGAGGCAAAGCAGAAGGCTTGGACTGACAATTATAAAGCCGTTTTAATGTTGAAATCGATCATCAGCTTAAAGACCCACTCATCCCAATCATCACTGCATGAAGTCAGAAAACGCTACAGATTCATTATGTAAAGTTGTGGGAATAATTATCAGGGCAGCTAGTGATACAGGTGCAGCCATGATCCACGATCTTGCTACCATGATTGTTAATGATGGCAAGATCCCAGCTAACTGGGAGTAAAGAATTAGTGTCTGTCTTTGCAAGGACAAAGGTAATGCTCTGGGTTGAGGATTTTTTTGCGGTCTCAATCTAGAGCTCTTAGACAATAAGAAGTTTAGCCAGTCTTAGGAAGAAGTGATGTTAGGTACACTACAGCTTAGTACTCAGTCCCCCTCCTTCATTATAGTTATGGAGGCCATATCAAGCTTGGTACTGTGAAACAAATTAAATCCCTCCAGTATTTTTTTACTGACCGTTCCAAAGCAGTGGTTCTTTTGTGGATCATTTTTTGTTACTTACTTTTTCTGTTTATCATGCTTTCTTGTCTTTTCATTGCTGCCTTGTGGTTACCTACTGGGAAAGTGCTCGCCTCTTGACTCGCTTGTTTGTGAATTTTTTTTTTGTATTTTTGCGGTCAGGTGGGGTCAGGTGTGATACTTGATTGTATCGTTTCCTGATCTTTCTTTGCCTTCTGATTTACTTAGTTCTAATTCTATGCTAAGAATCTTGGAGGAATCTGCCAGAAGACTCTTGATATGAAAAGCGCCATGGAGAAAATGGGGCTGAGGCTAAATGCAGAAAATACAAAGGCCATGATCTGTAGCACAGGCCTGGACCATCTGCAGAGCTCAGGTTAGTTCCCATGCACTGTTTCATAACGGGTAGGCAACAACTGCATCTATTACAAAAACTGAGTGCATAAGAAAAATGAAAGGCTTTAACTGTTGGGTTCTTTTGCTCTAGTACTCAGTTTTATGTACTGTTGAGTCCTTATATTTGCTTTATCTTCCTTTTATATCTTGATTTGTATGTTCTAGGAAATAATTCTTAGATAAGTTAGGGGTCCTTCGTGTAAACCAAACATCTATGTGTCTTAATCAACATCTGAACAAAGGGTGGGGATGGCGCTTTGAAACAGTGAAATACGTTTGTCATGCTTTCATGTCTGTTCATTGCAGCCTTGATGGTCACCTGCTGGGAAAAAGATAACCTCTTTTGCCTCTCGTGTGTGATGTTAAATTTTGTTTATGTCACTTTCCCGTGTGGTGTCCTGGGTCATGCGTGGTACTTGATTGTTTTGATTTCTGATCGTTGCCTCCTTACTTATTTAGAACGACCAACACCTAATCCTGATTGTAGATATTCATGGTGAATGTGAACTGCACATTATTTAATAGCAGACTGAAAACTGAAGTTCAGTTCTGACCTGATAACCTGGATGTGCTACCAAGGGCTAGGTGACATTTTTCTGCTGGCAGAGGCTGTGAGCTAGCGGTCACTACTTCTGTGAAAGCCATCTGGAAGATGTTCAGGGAACTACAGGCAGTTCTCACACTCTGCCACCTCGCTCACAAGACTCCTAGCCATGTCTACAGTGCTTGTGTTTAGGGGCCATGTCCTATGTCAGTAAAATTGTCTATTGCTGCATTAAGATTGGACCATAATAGGACGGATCTGCAATATCAGTGTAAGTTGCCACTGTAAGGGCAAGAGGGCATCTGTCTAAGCTTGGGCTCAAGAGCCTCATTTGAGAAAGAGCGAAGGCTTTCTGCTGTTTACTCCTGACTCCTTAGATTGTCAAAATTCTAATTATTTATATACCCTGTTGGGCATGTGATTACAGGTATTCTAAATGTCATTCCTGATGCAATAATTCGAAATATTATTTCTAAAGGCCATAAATATAGATTTCCCTCTAATCTTGATTTCCCTAAATGTCGTACAGAGATAGCTGCTTCTTTAAATGACTTCAGTAATCGCTGGTGTAAACGAGAAAATATTGAACCTGATGCTTTGAAGGAATGGAAGATCAACATTTTTAAAATTATTGATACCCCTAAAACTAAATCTCCTTTTCGTCATCTTAAACGATGTAATCAGGATTTTCATCTGAGCTATGTTTTGGTTCCAGCAGATAAAGCAGCTAACAATGTTGTAGTTGTTTGATGATTGCATTGTATTTATACTCTTAAATGTGAGTTTGTTGACACTGAGGCATATAAGCTGAAGCCTTGTTTGAACGAGAGGGTAGTTGCGGACAGGCATGGTTTTCATACAGCCCTACATTTTGGTGTCAAAGCTTAAGGAAACCAAGACAACGTTCTTACGTCGTGCTGGTTACCTAAGCTCCATAGAAACCTATTAAGTAAGATTTAATGCTAGCTCTAGTTCTTGTACGACAACAGAACTTTCTAAATTGTTAATCTCATGTCTTACAGCTCTTAAAACATGTTATTATTAAGTACTGTGAAAAGGAATATGAGAGATGCAGTAAAAATATATTTTGGTCTATCAATAATTCAGGTGAAATTTTAGACATACTTAAAGCTAGAGATTTCGATGCAACCAGTTTGCCTGCTTAATATGTTTCTACTCTTAACACGACTATACCTCATAATTTTATCAAAGATAAACTTATTGATCTCATTAAAAGAACCTTTAGTAGAGATGGCTCTCCTTACCTTGCATGTAACGACAGAAACGCATGTTTTACTTCGGAAAAAAAAAACCTAGAAAATACCATGCATGGTCTTGTCAAAATGTATATGATGCGCTGACCTTTTTGTTGGACAACAGTTTTATTCGATTTGACACCAAGTTGAATAGATAAGTAGTAGGGATTCCTATGGGCGCTAATTATGCATCCCTGGTTGCCTATTTATTCCTGTTTTGTTATGAGAGAGATTTTATGATGTCTCTTTCTGATGATAAGCAGGCTGATATTATTGATGCTTTTTACACTACATCCAGATAATTGAATGATATTTTAAACATAAATAACGTTTATTTTGATAATATGGTAAGTCAAATATACCATTCAGAGCTCCAACTTTATAAAGCAAATACCTCTGATACCGAGGCTGTACTTTTAGACCTGCATTTGTCCATTTCTAATGAGATAGTTTCTACCAAAATTTATGATAAACGAAACGATTTTTATTTTGAAATTGTCAATTTCCCATTTTTAGATAGTGATGTTGCTGACTTGAACACTTGCAATAAAATTGTTTACTCAGAAACGTCTAAAACAAGGCTACCGGTATCATAAAATTCGCAAAACATTTTCTAAATTTTATAGACGATACTATGATTTGATATCTAAATTCCAAATTGAACTTATATCTCTCTTGTGCCAAGGACTTTCGAAACCTGAGTTCTATGGTGGCTTGGTGTATAAATTAAAGAAGATTGTTGGCTCTCATTATTTTTCAGCGCAGTTTATTGAAATAATTTCCCATTATAAAAAGATTGGCTATACCATTAATGTATTGCAACAGACTGCATGCTTGATGGTCAACCCAATCACAGTTGGCAACTTTGCTTTCCTCTTTAATTGCACTGCACGCTGGTGGGTCGGACTTCAGACCCTCTCTCTTGTGCCAAGGACTTTCGGAACCTGAATTCTATGGTGGCTTGGTGTATAAATTGAAGAAGATTGTTGGCTCTCATTATATTTCAGCGCAGTTTATTGAAATAATTTCCCATTATAAAAAGATTGGCTATACCATTAATGTATTGCAACAGACTGCATGCTTGGTGGTCAACCCAATCACAGTTGGCAACTTTGTTTTCCTCTTTAATTGCACTGCACTCTGGTGGGTCGGACTTCAGACCCTATGACGGTTCAAACTTAAAGACTTATATATTGATGAGATGGTAGGGACCTGCTGCTTTTGCTGTTGTCAGGTCCACCAGGATTTACCTGTTGGATTTTTTGCTCTGGTTATCAGTTTTATATACTGCTGAGTCCTTATCTTTGCTTTATCTCCTATCTATATCTTGATTTATATGTTCTAGGAGATGATGCATGAAAACGTTAGGGGTATTTCATGCAAACCAAACATCTATGTGTCTTGATCCACATCTGAACTAAAGGTGATGTTGGCGTACCGTGAAACCGGTTTAAAGTAAGTAAGGGTGCAAATATCAGGAATCGATACAATTAAGTACCACCCCCGACCAAGGATACCAATGGGAAGGTGACAAACTCACAGTTAGACACTACAAACAAGAGCCAAGCGGTCAGCCCTTTCCCAGCAGGTGGCACATATAAACAGATGCACACAAAGGCATAGCAAACACAAGACAGAAAAAACACATAAAAGATCCATAAAAGATGTACCTCCAGTTCCAAGGCGGTACTTCTTTGGTGGATCATTTGTGTTATTTATGTCTTGTGTTTGTCATGCTTTCGTGTTTGTTTATTGCTGCCTTGTGGTCACCTGAAAGAATAGGGCTGAACTCTGGGCTCTTGTTTGTGATGTTTAGTGTGATTTTGCTACTTTCCCGTGGCAACAGTCAAAACAACATGTGATATATAAGCTGGTGGAAGACAAGAGACAGGCAGGTCCAAGGAGACGTGGCAAGAAATAGTGTGACCCTCAAAAAAGGAATAAGGTATGATATCTATTTTGCGTATAGCTAGCTAGTTACCTAGAAAGTGCCCACTGATTTTGATAATGTCCTGTTATTTCAGACTGGGGATGAAGACTTGCGTTACATGAACAGAGCTACTTTTCTAAGATCGTCAAGGATATGTAAGGGATGAAACAACAGATTTAGTTTTGACTGTACTCAATACAGCAGATTCTATTATCTTTCTAGATATGTATAGTAGGATCTCTTTATTTCTGAATGATCGTTTCTCAGATTGTGTAGAATTCCAACCATTTCAAAACTAGTAAGATAAAGACTTATATTGTGACCTAAGACATATATAAAAATGACAGCAAGGTTTCAACTTTACACAAAGATCGTGTGTATCGACCTTCACAGCTTGTACCCGCGTTAAACAAATTATGAAATGAATAGAAGCGATTGATTGCAGTCTGGTGTCTCGCCAATGAAGCGACCCTATCGATCCAGCACACCAGACGCACCGCTTTTTGTAATTTTGAGAAAGATTCAAAATATCAAGATCGATGGCGCAATGTATATTTATTTAGGTCGATGGGATAGGGAGATGTTGCTGTCCCAAATCAGAATATTCATTATAAGTGTCCAACTCAGTCATTTCGCAGTGCTAGTCAGATATTGAACTAATTTAGCTTGTTATTCAATATTATTTTATCGTTTTCTATGTTACTTGATGATTCAAACAGTCATCGTGGATGCCACATTTGCTTCTAAAACTGCAATGAACCTGAATATTAGCATCCAAAGTCTGCACTAAAACAATGCATTTTATCTGCCAGACTATAAGGAACACTACCCAAAAAATTGTAAACCACTAATGGTGATATTGATTTTAATGTATGGCGTTATTTTTCTTCTAAAGGCGACGTCATGTGATAAGTTTCTATATTACTAAATTAGGACCAAACACAAAACTCCCATGCATTACTGAAGCAACAACAAACAATCAACTTACAGAAACGTTGTGGCGTCCATAACAACGTCGCGTACATTATGACAAAAGTATAACGTTTTTTACGCAAGAAATGAGATTTCTAAGTATTCTTAATGTCATATGATAAATAGAATCTAACATTCGTGCTCTTGTATTATTGTATTATTGAATGTATTAAACTCGTTGCGAATAAGATATAAAACGCTCGGCAAGACTCGCATTTTATCTCTTTTCCCCAACTCGTTTAATAAATTCAATAAAACATTATCACTCATGTATGCATCTTTGAAACGACAGTATCATAAATATGAAAAATAGTGATGGTGCTTTTTAGGTTGTATAAACCTTAGAAAAGATAGGACAACAATTTAACTATACAGTATTATTCTAATCATCCTTTCGGTTGGGCAACTGAAAGTTTGTATTGCCCTTATTCGACTTACAATCATAATTTTAAATGAACGTATAGTGCTTTCTTTACAGGTAAAAAAAGTTAGTAAGTATGGTCAGGAAATAACGCAATCACACACTGCAGACAAACCCACTGCACCATAAGGGAGAGCCATGCAACATTTACAGTAACAAGACACCTGTTAGACAATAACAGTTTGTTTTCGATTGATAAAAATAACACTTTTTTTAAAAAAAAATACACATTTCTGCAGTCAATTATGTTTATTTGAGCTAGGTGATACGTTTGATGGCAATCTTTTTCTTTGCATCCTTGGTAATTGTCCATGTTCTTGGAGTCATTTACTAGCTTTATTCAAATTTAACTTTTTCTATAAAAACATTTGAGGAAGATATCAGAGTTTAAAGCAGCTTGGGTCCAGATCAGGATCAACATTATGTTGGTTTTGATCTTGCTCCACACTATTTACAAATGTTATCAGCAAGAGTCACCGCTAGCAAAGCTACTTTCGGCGACTGAAAACTATCTTTGTATGAAACACATTGTGTGATTATGCTCAAATGCAGTGTACTGCTACGTCTGAACTGGGTCTACACTGTTTGTCTTTGTACGACAAAAAATGAAACTAGGCTTGCATTGTTTCAAGAACGATCCACTCTTTCATTATAAGAATAAACATATCTCAGGAACTGGCTGATTTTTATCTTTCGATGACATGGCTATATAAAGATAATGGTGTTTAGATAAGGGAAGCCATGAAATTTATTTATATCGTTTGTTCCGTTTTCGGTTTAAGTAAGTGTTTTCTCTCATTGATTTCAGTTCAGCAGTTTTGAAATATATGTTCTTAGCTAGCCCACGTAGCTTACAAAGTAGGGAAGACAGCAAAGATGTTATAAAACTGTTATAATGCTCTACTCAACTGAGCACGAAATTGCAACTGCAGATAAAAACTAAAATACTGACAAATAAAGAAGTTTCTTGCTTTAAGTTTCTCAGATGTTGTATTTATCATGCTATTAAATGTTAAAATGCCAACAATTGTTGGCATTTTAACATTTATGAGCAGGGTAAAGTTCGTGCTCAGCTGAGTTGAGTACGAAAAAGTTTAATAACCTCGATACCTGGTATCGATTATGTGAGTTCCTCGAATTATCCATTGGTATATTTGAGTATCTTGAATCTACATACAATGTGAGACATACATTTGCAAATACACTGAAATTGGCCCATTCCGCAAATTTTGCCTCCCATATTAAAGGAAAAGTGATAGTGATTCTCTCTGGAGCGCTATAAAACATTTTTCAGTTTTCAATTTACTTACATTTGACAATATCCTACTTATAAGACAGATGTATCTTTTTATACTCTCACGTTAATATATAAACGAATATCGGGCATTTGACGAAATATGTGTGTGTTTTAACTAAAATTTAAGAAAATCTGGTCGAATTTTTTTGTCAATACATATTCAGCTGACATTCGAAATTTAAAAAAAACAACTTGATTTTAACACTTGAAGTTGGGTAAAATTGCCACCTATCGAAATGAAAAGTCACAGATTTTATCAAAAAAATTTGACAACTGAGGCTGGCTACTACGGCTACGTGAATAAAATATTTGACCAAGATTGTCTATTGAATCAATACTCTTGTCGTTATTCTTGCAAATCATGGATGGAATAGTATTAGTAAAGACCGACAAATTATGTTTAATTTTCATTACAATGGAGCAATTGTACCACAACAATCAGGTATTTTTAATAAGTTTACTTAAGTGTACATTCGGACGTTTGGAATCTGGCATTACCAATGCAAAAATATTGTAAGCTAAAGCCGTCAGGTTTGTATTACTCAACCGTGATGAGATTATTGCTAAAAGCTAAAATGGACTTTAGCAGAAATATCAGAAAACAAACATAAAACCACCAAACTTAATGGGAGCAGCAACAAACGATGAACCAACAACAACAGAGTCAAGAACCCAGTATTTACAACAGCTGCAACCACTACGGATATTTAATATAGTTCAATGTTCAGGTGATCACCCTAGTCTCTGATGCTTCTGAACACATCTAATGTATAGCTTGTGCCTTATTCGATACATCCTCACAGAACAAAAAATCAAATCAATTAAACTGTTTGTGATGAAGAAAGCGAAATTAAAATCACAAATCTTACAGACAGTCTTTGCTAAAGGAAACCACAACTGAGCCACGTAAGGCAAGGATCAAACAAACAATCCACCAATGTAGTGTCTCAGGTCAGAGACTTCATTGAGCCGAATGCATGGTCGTGCAATAAACGAGAAATCATACCTCTATGAAATGGCATTGGAAATACGAGACAGAATTGTAGGTCGCATAACGCCAATGCCAATGTGAATTCTATTTTATTATGTTTATTTGATCAAAAATAGTAAGTGAGTATGATACCACAATCACTAACCGCAGACAACCCTGTGGCACCGAGAGGAAGAGCCGCTCAAACATCACGGGACACCAGGAAGACAAATTTAAGCAAAGCAACCAGCTCTCTCTTCTCCATCAAGATGATTGCAATACTAGAATGGACATAAAGTAACGTACAACAAATTATAGAACAATTACAAACTCCCACAATGTGAGTAACAATAAACAAAAAGTCAACAACAACAGAACCACCGCCTTAGAACGGACTGCAGCCTAAGCCACCAGGGGGCTTAAATGCATTTTACTGGTACCAAATCTTCGCCCTAGATTCTGCTGTTGTTGAAGTACAAGAAATGTTCAGCTCGCGTGGAGGCCATCTAACTAATGCAATGTATCATCATTGAGAAACACTCTAATCAAATTAACACACAATGATGAAACAAAGAAAAGGGCTCATGACTCACAGATAGTCAGAGCTAAAGAAAACCTCAAGTTGAGCCACGGTGGGTCCAGCTACAGATAAGCATCAGGCATCAACCCACCGATTAAAGCTTTACGTCAGAGCCGTCATAGAGTCTGAGGCCTGACCCACCGTCGTGCAATTACAGAGGAAACCATAGCTATAAACCGTGATTGGGTTTAAAACTAGGCATGCAGACTGTCGCATGATATTCAAGTTATATCCAACCCTTATATAACGTTTTACTATCTTTTTGAATTGATCACTAAAATTAGGTTTTCCAACAATTCATTTGAATTTATAAACTAAATCACCATAAAATATAGGTTCTGATATGCCTTGTTGCAGAAGAGTTTTAACCCAATGTTGTATATAAGAGCCATTCTCTGTAAGGACCAAACATGCTATATAGGGGGTTGGGCACGCATGGTCTCAGATTTTGCTGAAATTTGGAAGGTGCATTCATAATCACACAAAAACAATTAATCCATGTCCCGTTCTCTCAATTTATTGCCCGTTGCCATGGTAACCAACAAAGAAGAATTTGGGCCAAAAATGACCAAAATATCTGTGAAAATAGACAGTTTTTGCACCTTCATATATCCTATAAAACAGCTATTTTGGTTCTTATCTTTATAAGCTGAAGCATTATGGTTAAAAGGGAGTAGTCTAAATATAAATCAAACATAATGTGATTTTCGGTCATGTCATACCGGGCTACCAATGGTGGGTGGGGTAGCCAGATATGTAAAAGTAAGTAATGGTGCAAAGATCAGGAATCGATACAATCAAGTACCACACATGACCCAGGATACCAATGGGAAAGTGACAAACTCACAGAAGACACCACAAACGAGAGCCAAGAGGCCAGCCCCTTCCCAGCAGGTGACCACAAAGCACATATAAACAGACGCGCACAAAACATAGCAAACACAAGACAGAACAAAAACATAAAAGATCCACAAAAGAAGTACCGCCTTGGAACGGTCAGTAAAATATTTTACTGGAGGGCTTAAACCGGTTTAACGGCGCCAACCTCACCCTTAATTCAGATGTGGATCAAGACACATAGATATTTGGTTTGCATGAAAGACCCCTAACTTATCAATGCATCATCTCCTAAAACATATAAATCAAGATATAACAAGGAGATAAAGCAATGATAAGGACTCAACAGTTAATTAAACTGAATACCGGAGCAAAAGAAATCCAACAGGTAAACCCCGGTGGGCCCGACAAACAGCCAAAGCATCAGGCCCCTACCATCTCATCAATAGATAAGTCTTTAAGTCGGAACCATCATAGAGTCTGAAGTCCGACCCACAGGCGTTATTTTAAGGCATTTTTGAACCATTACAGCACTTTCCCCCGCCTATTTAGAGACATATACAGTAAATGATTAGTTCTAGATGGTATTCATCTTTCATAAGATTAAAAAACATGCGTGGGGTTTTGCCTCCTTTGCGTAACCATGGAAACAATAACTGTACCGTACAGAAAATGCAAAAACGCACAACAGTTTTAAAACACATGTTGATATACACATTTAATGTAATATTGCATTGAATATCTGTAGAATTAATACTGAATGTATACAAATAATATTAAATAGACAATGGGCATATACCAAAACCCATAGATCTATATATAGGCACAAAAAGGGTCATAATTGGTGTAAAATTGGCAATTTTCCTCCAAAATTCATATTATAATTTTTATGTAACATGGAATTAAACAAAGATCATTCCTATTGCATTTAAGGCTTTGTATATTTCAGCATAATTGCTTCAAAGAAGTACATGTAAATACAATTTTAAACATTGTACATGCCATACCGGGTTACTGAAGGTGGGTGGGGTAACCGGGTGTAAAAAAACCATAATTTTTGTCCACTTTTGAGCTACTATTACCTTTAGTACCACCTATTTTACGATGTATATGCTAGTAATTCATTCTAGCAAGATCTTCAGTTTTCACAAGATAAAGTCGGATTTTACCCGTTTCATTTCGTCACCATGGAAACCATATCATCACAGTATGAAAATTTAAAATCATGCCAATGTTTTAAAATCGCATTTGCCTTACCATAGTTGCTGTTATATTGCATGTAATACACCTATAACTACTTCTGAATGTACATGTATGATTTGAAATAGCAGAAAGGTACCAATTGGGAGGTGTGGCTCTATTTATAGCCAACCATTGCTTGAATAATGATGTAAAACTAGCAATTTTACCACAAATTAAGATTATTTTGTGAGGTACCAATGGAATTCAACAGTGATTGTAATCATTTCATTTAGATCTTGACATGTTTTAGCATTATCACTAAAATTAAGTATTATGAATGGAATAAATCTAATAAGTTTTGGATTAAGTCATCAACAGTGATTTAAGATTGGTGGGGTACCTGGGTATGGAAAATATTTTATGGGTCAGGTGTGGTGCTTGATTGTATCGATTCTTGATATTTGCCCTCTTTCTTACTTTGATTATCAGAGTTGTTTTTTCTGTGCTGTATGGCTGCCCTAAAGTAACTCCGCACTCTCATTTAATGCCTTCTTTATTATTTCAATCCTCAGGATTGCGTGTACAATCTCCTTCCATTATGTCAGGTGTGGTGCTTGATTGTATCGACTCCTGATCTTTGCTCTCTTTCTTACTAAAATAAGCCTCTACAGTCACTGACACTGGCGATTCAGATACATATTCAGTTTTAAATTGGCATTTCTATATATGGTCTTCAGTTTAAAAAATATGTCTGAGGGTGTTAGCATTCCCTGTAGTAACCATGGACACAATAACTATATCATAAAGAAATTGAAAAATAAACAACTGTTTCAAAGATACACTTTTAATTCCACATAAATTGCAGAGACTTTTCATAAAATTAATGCTAGCTAGTAAGTGCGCAAAGAATCGCCAACGAGAACTCCGTAGGAACGCTATAGAATGCCATCATGCGAGCTCTGTAGCAATGCCATGGTCGCTATAAGGACGCCGTGATAGGCCCTTTTCCGCGAAAAATATAAAGATTTGCTTGCGATCTCACGGCGCTCTGGAAATTTGAACAACTACCTACCAACGCTGTGGAAATGCGATTAGGTGTGACAGGGGCTTAAGCTACAATAGGGAGTCCTGATCGCACACATGAGTGTCACGAGTCGATGGGACTTTTGGAGCGCCTGAGACTTCGATCTCAAAGAAAATTTTTGATAGATGAGGAGAAGGTTTTTATTGGTGAACACCAGTACTTGTATTTCTGACAAAAAATTAAGATAACTTTTACTTATAAAAAGATCAAACTCTGCTCTGGACCTGTGTCGCCAATGCACATCTTTACATTGTAAACAGTCATTATGGAAAGTATGAATATAGAGGAATGAAATCTGTTTAAATTACAGATAACACACAAAGTATACAATGTAAGCACTCCAAAGGTGTTGTCTAAGTTCAACACATCCAAAATATTACCAAATGTCTACAACATAAAGGATGTATTAATAGACTTTTCGCTTACTGTAAAGGCGGCAACTTTAATATTCATATCTGGGCGTGGTTCGTCTATTTCACCTGCTAAACAAGGGAAATCAGGTTCTATTTAAAATAATAATAAGTTGTTTGGGCCGCGCAAACGTGCGGCAATATCATGAAAATCCTAACCGTATACACACTGAACTCACATTTAGTAACCCTTAAAGCGCATAATCACAAAATGTATGTTTTTTGTCGTCCACTAAAATATTTGAAGCCTCATAGACAAACAGTGTGGACTGTGGACCCAGATCAGACGGCTCCTGTAGGAGCAGTCTGATCTGGGTCCAAAATATTTGTCTGCATGCTTATGTTAAATAGACATTTTCAGATGCAGTAACTTTGCTGGCGTTTTAAGGACTAAATAATGTGTTTGCGTCTATACTGAGGTAATGGCGCAAGATGATACAGTTACTTTTGAATAAAACCACGCCTCATTTTCAGCTTAAACCTATGACTAGGGTTGACCAGTCCTAATTATGCATTCATGAGGTACCGCCTTAACAGTACCCAAAAAGTCATATAATAATAATGTTCAATGTGTGAACAATCATAACATACAGATTTGAATATAAAGAATGACAACTACTGAAGTTACGGGTTACACAAACCAGACACTCTCTAAGCATCTCAGGTGGATAAAATGTCTAAGTCCAAAAGCACAAAAGATAAGAAAATATTTATCAAATGTGCACAACATATAGGGTGCACATGTTCATAACTGTTATTATGCAAAGTTTGAACATTAAGGAATGAAAACTGTTGGAGTTACAGATTACACAAACCAGACACCCTCTAAGAATTTTAGGGAAAAAATGTCCAAGTTCAAGACCCCCAAAAATGATAAAATCATGAGATCTGTATAGAATAGGAGGAGCTGTAAACAATCATTATGCAAAGTTTGAATATAAAGGAATGAGGACTGTTGTAATTACAGATTACACAAACCAGACACCCCCTTAGCATTTCGGATGGAAAAATGTCTAAGGTAAACACCCGTCAAAAATGAGAGGTGCGCATCTTTGATGTGTGAACAATCATTATGCAAGGTTTTACTATAAAGAAATAGAAACTGTTGGAGTTACAGAGTACGAGGATGGGATCAAAATTAATGCCACTGGCTAATTTTCACTGTAAATGCTAGCAGGAAGACAAAAACTACGCCTTATATATGTTCTCCATTCTCACACCTTTCAATTGATGTATCAACTACACAATTAGACGCAATATCTCGCGTGAAATTTACTTTTGCACAAGCCCTACTCATATGCGGTTAAGCAAAATGGTTGGGAGAAGCGTTGAAAATGCCAACGAAATCAGACCTGACATTAAGACTCGCGCATTACTCAGCAGAGGCTCAACGGACATTTATGCTGACATATGTACTGTTAATCACAGTATGTAAACTGAAATATACATACTGTACCCGTTCCTCCTAGCTCTCGCCTTATACACATGAATTACAGCACTCGTGCGTAACTAGTTGTCGGAAACCGTGATGTGAGAGTTGTTGGTACAGCTGTAATTGCAAGGGCCCACCTATTAAAATTATTTTTTTACATAGATCTTAGTAACTGTTACAGTAACAACCATGTAATCATCTACACATGTGATTGCCAATTTCACTAAAACCATGCAAACTGGCATTTAAGCTCGTGTTCGGCACAGAACGGCTCTGATTGTGAGCAAGTCGTTTTTTAACAAAGCAGAATGCAAAGGAGGAAACCGTTAAAATCATGGAATAAAACGGAATATAATAGATGAAAAAGCTTTCTTACCTTATTCGAATGTGTATTGTCTGTATCGCTAACAATATAAATCGAAACATGTACATGTACCTAAGTACACGCATTTTTCCGACTACTGGTCACGCACGAATGTTGTTATTCATGTTTATAAGGCGAGAGCTAGGAGGAACGGGTACAGGATGTTTATTTCACTTTACATACTGTGTTAATGGTAGTAATTTAATGTCATAATATACAGTTTGCAAACGGATTAGGAAATTCAGTGCAGGCGTAGGGTCTGTTAAAAGTGCTCCTAAATCTTGTAGATCTAAATGTGCAAGAAGCCCTAAGATTGTTAAAAATAAATAAAATTTAGTAAAACAGACACAAGATATACTTCTCAGCAGAGTGAGGACACGGTTGGAATTTCAAAAGCATTTGCATTGTGCTTTTGATGAAATATTATGAAAATGAAGAAGGATAGCACTTGGTGGGCCCCACATTTGCTCAATGAGGAGCAACCATGCACGCATGTTAGGAAGGCACACAAACTGGTGAAACGTTTTCCAGGATATGATCAGAAAGTATTTATGAATGTATTAACAGATGATGAGTCTTGGATACATTATTTCGAACTGCATCGAAACATAAGTAATCGAGTATAGCTAACCAAAATGTAAAAAGGCCTTGTATTACCAATAGAATTACCAGTGTAAAAAAAGTTATGCATGCCATATTTTTCACTCCTAAGGGGCTAGCAGTACAAGTCTCTGTACCCAAAGACATGTCAATGAATACAAGGTTTTAGAGGAAAAAAGTTCTTAGAAAACATGTCAAATTCTACCAGAAATGTTGACCGAAGACTGGCATCTGTGGTACTTATTTGTTACATGGCAATGCCTGAAGTCACAAGGTCGGAAGTGTGACGTCGTTTTCTGGTAAGAACAGGGGGTCTATGTTCTAGACAGTTCACCCTACCCCCTTGATCTAGTCCCATGTGACTTTTTTCTCTAGATTGGTTCCCCTCGTTGATAAAGCTCCACTTCCGCCTCGCATATAACGACTGGTAACGCCTATTTCATTACAAGTAGAGAATCCTACTCATCCGACTGCGCATGCTCCAGAAAATATTTTTTCAACACAAACTTCAGTATTTTTCAGTTGATATAATTTGATAATTAAGAAAAAGAAAAATATATAAAATCCCAGAACAAAATAAACTTAATAAAACGGCTTGTTTAAAAAATGCACTTTATGTCAAGGGTATTTTCCAATACCACGTCATTCATTACGTCAGTGTGTATGCTATACGTAGGCGCAATGGCGGCTAGTAGTTACCTGTCTTAATATGCTGACAAGCTATTAAAGGGAGAGAACCAGTCTATTTTTTCTCTCCCCCCGTCTCAAGTAAAATCTTGCTGGCAAAAATATACCTCCTGCCAAAAGTTAGGTGACCCCATATTTAACCTCCTAAGAGGTATACCCCTAAAAGACTAAAAGAACACCTTCAGAGATTGGATTAAAAGTTTGAAACCTTGTGTATCTGTGAAGGGCGGGTATTTTAACAGTTTGAAATAAACGAAAATGCAATCCCACCTTTCGTTGTCATTTAACATCATTGGTTGCATAACTTTTGATCCCGCCCTAGTACACACACCAGACACCATACTATCTTAACATTTTTGGACGAAAGCTCAACACCCCTCAAAAATAAATAAATATTCATGAATTATGCAGAAAATAGAATATACACATCTTCAATATGTGAACAATAATTATGCAAATTTTGAATGAAAAGAAATAAAAACTTTTGGAGTTTCAAACTCTTTAATCCAAATCATTTATAAATATTTGATTATCAACTATATTTTAAGCACATTGAAACTTGCATAATAACCAGTTGGAACAATTTTTAATCGCTTAAATACGCAATTATTTTGATTTCAATTTCGCGACAGTATCTGGATCGTTTCCATGGTTACGTATAGAAGGAGGTAAAAACCCACGCATGTTTTTTAATATTATGAAAGATGAATACCCCCTAACTTATCATTAACTGTATATGTCTCTAAATAGGCGGGGGGATGGTCTGTAGGGGTTCAAAAATGCAAAAAAGTACGGTTTTTTTTATATCTGGTTACCCCACCCACTTTTACGCACATTATTGTTACAAAAAATATCAAATTCATTTTCCGCCTACCATATCGACATTTGTGGTTGTTTTTGTCCATATATAAATGCCTTTTGGCTATAAGTTATTTTATCCAGGACATATTAAACTTTAAAAACAAACAAAAAACATCCAATTTTTGATGATTTTTTGCCGATTTCCTTGCAAAAAAAATTGATGGCGGTTACCATGGCAACGGATCAACAAATAGAAAAAGTCATATAATAACATTTTATACTCAGCTATATATACTTTTAGAACATTGAAACTTGCACAATACCAGTTTGAATAATTTTTAATCACTTAAAGACGTAATTATTTTGATTTCAATTTTGTGACAGTATCCAGATTGTTTCCATAGTTACGGCTAGAAGGAGGTAAAAACCCACGCTTGTTTTATTATTCTTATTAAAGCTGAATACCACTTCTAACTTATCATTAACTATATATGTCTCTAAGTATGCGGGGGATGGTCTGTAGCGGTTCAAAAATGCCCCAAAATACATTTTTTTTTATCTGGTAACCCCACCCACTTTTCAGACACATTATTAGTACGAAATACATATCAAACTAATTTTTCCGCTTACCACATCGACAAATGCGGTTGTTTTCGTCCATATATAAATGCCTTTGGGCTACAAGTAGTTTTATCCAGGATACATTTAACATAAAAACACCAATTTTCGTTGATTTTTTGCTGATTTTCTTGCAAAAAAAATCGATTGCGGTTTCCATGGCTATGGATCAACAAATTAAAAAATTCATATACTAACATCTTATACTCAGCTATATTTTAAGCTCATTGAAACTTGCAATATAACCATTTGGAACATTTTTTCAGCACTTAAAGGCGCAATTATTTTGATTTACATTTCGCGACAGTACCCGGATTGTTCCCATGGTTACGGCCAGAACAAGGTAAAACCCCACGCATGTTTTTTAATCTTATAAAAGATGAATTACACTTATAACTTATCATTAACTGTATATGTCTCCTAATAGGCGGGGGAATTATCTGTAATGGTTCAAAAATAGAGTTTTTCTATATCTGTTAAACCCGCCCACTTTTGAGGTTATTTATTTTTACAAATAAATACTCAATTCATTTTTCACTTATCACCTTAATATTTAAGGTTGTTTTCGTCGATTTTTAATTTTTTGGGGGCTACACATTATTTTGTCAGGATATATTAATCTTTAAAAAACACCAATTTTCGTTGAGTTTTTGCCCAATTTTTTGGCCAAAATCTTTGATGGTGGTTTCCATGGCAACGGGTCAACAAATAGAAAAAAAATCTATGGATAATTTGGTTTTAGGTGACTACATAAATCGGTGACTATGCGTGCCTATCCATGTTTAGTGCTTACAGAGAATGGCTATTAACAATTAACTCTGAGTGTCTGTGGTAGAATTTAGAGAATGCTTTTCGAAATTTGTGATATCTATAACCTTGTTTTAATAATTTAGCAGTTAAAAATAAGTTTCTGTTGTTGAAGTCATCAACATTAGAGCACACTCTAGCAAAACGAATAAGCTGAGAAATATATACACCATAGGAAGGAGACTGAGGAACATCTCCATCAAGAAATGGGAAATTTACTATTTCAAAATTAAAATCATCCCGTTTATCATAAATTTTAGAAGAAACTTTGCCATTTGTTATTAACAAGTTCAAGTCCAAAAAACGGAGCTTCAGTATCAGAAGAATTCGCCTTATTCAACTGAAGTTCAGTGGGGTATATCCGACCTACCATTTTTTCAAAAATAGGATTATCAATATTAAGTAAGTCATCTAAATATCTGGTGGTTGAGTTATAAGCTTCAATTATATCAGCTTGATTATTGTCTGACAGAGACAACATAAAGTCTCTCTCATAACAAAACAAAAACAAATCTGCAACAAGAGGAGCACAATTAGTACCCATAGGAATACCTACAATTTGTCTGTATAATTTCGAGCCAAATCTTATAAATATATTGTCCAAAAGATAATGGAGCCCGTCACACATTTTCTGACATGACCACAATTTATATCGTTTAGGCTCTTCAGAATAAAAAAAGGCATTTTTATCATTACAAGCCAAATAAAGTGAGCCCTCTCTGTTAAACGTTTGTTCAATTAATTCTGTTAGTTTTTCTTTGATTAGATTATGAGGCAATGTTGTATAGAGAGTAGAGAAATCATATGTAGACAAACCAGATGCTAGAAAACCTCTAGACTTCAATTTATTAAGAATTTCACCTGAATTTTTAATAGACCAAAACAAATTTTTACAATTTCTTTCATAAACTGTTATGCAATATTTAACTACATGGTTTTTAATCGCAATGAGGCAAGAAGTCAAAAGAATAGACAACTCCGTAGTTGTACATGCACTAGAATTAGCAATAAAACGCGACTTATAGGGCCGTTTATGAAGTTTAGGTAACCAGTATAACGTAGGAAGCTTGCTATGGTCCTCATCAACAAACAACCCAAACTTAGCTGTCATATGGCATCGATGCCTATCAACGATAGACGTCTCATCAAGCCTGTTATGCTCATATGTTTTTTCCAGTGCTAAGTTCTTGCTTTAGGGTTTCAATATAGTATCTTTTTCAAACGACCACAACATTGTTAGCTGCCTTATCTGAGGGGGCCAAAACAAACCTCCCATGGAATTCCTGGATCCCTTTCTTCAAGTGTCTAAAAGTAAATTAAGGTTTAGGTGGCAAAAGGTCTAAATTGTTGCAATAAAAAGAAATTCTACCATCAATAATTTTAAAAATATTAATTTTCCAACTATTTAAGGCATTAGACTCAACATGCTCTCGTTTACACCAGGGATTACAAAATTCTTGTAAGGCTCCTGCAATTTCCTCACGACATGATTTGAAGTCTATTGGCATAGGAAACCTATATTTAGGTCCCTTACATATAATAGACCGAATTCTTGAAGCAGTTATGATTTTTAAATCCCCTGTCTTTACAATCTCAAGAGTCAGGAATAGAATTTTCGATATCAAGTTCTGTTACTAATTTGTTATAGTTAAAAACAGTACTACGAATAGGGTTTTTATACTTTTTTATACTTATGATAAAATGCTTAATATGATTAATTTTGGAGTCTATGTATGGCTGAAGAGCATGTTGAGTGTAACACAGGGTAATAATTGCTGCATCATAAAGTCGATGAGCACTATCATAGAATTTATTAGCCTCAATATCCATGAAGTTAAACATGTAAGAATAAGTATGCTATTTTTCAAGAAAATCACAACGAAATGGCTCAGATATATCCTATCGCAGAAGTGTTTTAAAATACAAAGTAATAGCATACGATTAGGCATGTAGTTGAAAATCGATAGGAATCACTTTTACCCAAAAATGCACACAGGAGCCCAAATTTCGACACAGCGGCCTACACTAAATTGAGCGTGTATGTGTCATAAACAGACTGAATTAAAAGCTACTTTCAAAGTGCCAGAGGTTTATGTTTCTAATTTTATCAATTATGGAGCATTTACACAATCAATCATTCATTTTAGATCAAGTCCTTGACTGCCGTTTACTTTTTAAGCAAAGTAAACCACCATATGCTTCTTTTAGCAAGCATGTGATATTTAGATAACTGTGTTTCGCACTTTGCAACTTGCGAAATGCGATACAAGTATAGTATTCTAAATATCATTGGCTTGCTGACTTAGTTTTTGGTTTTGTTCTTTACGCCCCAGTCGCTAGGGGAAATCGGTACCTGACTTACTGAATATGGACAGGTCTTAGCGAGATAACAATTACAATAAAATAACATTTTACCTTAATTCAAAAAAAAAACCCAAGCAATTAATTTATTTAGCATCAAATTAAACCTAAGCATTTTTATGTTGTTCATTATTGTAAATTCCTCTCTAGGATAGGATATCCTCAAATGCCATAAAATAGTACCACAACTCAAATGCTATAACTACTGTCCTGCCAGCCAAGAGTGACAGTGACGTCGCGTTTTGTTTACAATTGTTAAGTAAAACATTAACTTGTACACTCCATTTGAGCTAATGCGAATCGATAGATCACGTGTGTATTTATCCTATCCTGCGGATAGGATTAATACACAAGTGATCTATCGATTCTAAGTCCCTAATCACTTTGTAAACAAAACATGACGTCACTGTCACTCTTGGCTGGCAGGGCATTACATACATGTTTATCCATGAAGTTAAGCATGTAAATTTGAGGTTTACCTGGTCGTGAAGCCAGTAGACAGCTGTTCTCACAAGTTTGCTCATATGTATGTATAGCTTTATCAAAGATTCTGTTATCATGATGTTGCTTGTTATTTCAGCCTCCGGGTTTTGCCCAAATGGTTGGATACGCTTCTATGACTCCTGCTACTATTTTGAGGACACACAGAAAGAACCATGGCATGTGGCTTTTGTATGAGTCATTTAATTCATTTGTTATATAGAGAGAATCTCAAACACTCGCACATAATTAAACAATCAAACAATTAGAAATTGACATTTCGCATGGTTTAACAATGTATGCCTTTGAAACGATGCTTTACGCCAGAGTCAATAACTTTGCAGTTATGATGTGACGTTTTCATGACTTGAACAAATACTATGCAGTAAGGACAAAGCAAATTGCTTTAGGGCATAAAACATGCCTCAAGTCAAACACTGTATCGCAAAGCCGAAAACAGTGAATAGTATTGTGTGAGCTCCACAGCTTTGTAAATTGTAGTGAGTCCTGATGTTCCACAGATCTATGGCTTAAAATATTAAACTACGATTCATTATCAAAGAGAATGTTAAAACAAAATTTGCTTTCCGAAACAGTCACCAGTTATAGTTGTCGATTCAACTGACAAACAAGTATCTACATGTATATACAGACTAATACAAGAGGTATTGCATGTGTATTTGAACAAATTTGAAATTGCTTTTACATATTCATTTCTCATTATATTGTGTAATATCTTATTTACTTATGCCATTCTTATCTCAAGGAATAAGCAATCACCACGAAAATAGCTCTAAAACTTATTCACTGGTTTGAAACAGACCCTGAAGATGAGTAGTCAAATTTATAGCTTTTAAAATGCTGTCTGAAAAGTAATGTTTTGAATCGTTCTCGAATGAAATCGCTTGAATAGATGAAGTTAGTCCATTGATACCGCTAATAAATTGTACATAAATAATTAAAGTGTGTTGTGTTAGAAAACAAAGCATTGCAGCTGGATATTTACTTTTTGGAAAAAACTTAAAATAACATCAAATTTTAGTGTTTACAGTTCCAAGGCAATACTAAATTGTATTCAAAATTCATGAAAGCAATATTTGGTGATCAGTTTCATCGGCGATACATACTTTAACTATTTAATAACTTGGATCTGCTGTGCGTTTTGAGGATTTGTTCTCCACAATTCTTCCAGGACATATTTTATACATGTAATATCCATTTGGGCACTTGCATGGTAGAACTAATTAAGTCCAGTTGTCACGCAAAGCAAGGCGCATAGAAGTTGTTTTTCGTTTGAATAATAGAAAGAAGGTTCATCTAAACGTGTTTTTGTGGACGATACACCCGTTTTAGCTCTTCAACTCATTCAAAGAGGGATGGGCGTGTATGATGATACATTGCTTTAGTTAGATGGCCTCCATGCGAGCTGAACATTTCTTGTACTTCAACAACAGCAGATTTTAGGGCGAAGATTTGGTGCCAGTAAAATGCATTTAAGCCCCCCCCCCCCGTGGCTTAGGCTGCTGTCCGTTCTAAGGCGGTAGTTCTGTTGTTGTTGACTTTTGACTTTTTGTTTATTGATACTCCCATTGTGGGAGTCTGTAATTGTTCTACGTTTTGTTGTACGTTAGTTTATGTTCATTCTAGTATTGTAATCATCTTGATGGGGAAGAGAGAGCTGATTGCTTTGCTTAATTTGTCTTCCTGGTGTCTCGTGATGGTTGAGCAGCTCTTCCTCGCGGTGCCATGGGGTTGTCTGCGGTTTGTGATTGTGGTGTTTCCTGATCATACTCACTTACTATTTCGGTGTCATAGGTATGCTTTAAATTGCCATTATGCCTATTTGGCCATACCAGAGACAAGTCAGTTACTTAATATGAGAGAGCAAAATGTGCTTGTTTTATTTATATGCAACAGCAAAAAGTGAAATTCACATTTGTTCAAATAAACAAGAAACAGGTCTCGTGTTATAGCTTGGAACATGTAAAATTACCATGCTGTAGACACATTTTTCTGAGGGTTGTTTATATGGGGGGCAATGATTTCGAAAGATACCTTTTGTGTCTTGTATTAGTTTTATATGAGGGTTTGTAGGCGGGAAGGTACAATGTATTAGACTATAGTGTAGCGGGGGGGGGGGGTTAACGTTATGTTCAATAGAGCCAAAGACATTGGTAGAACAATATGAATGACAAATAACTGGCAGTTGGTGACATTACCGTAGCTTCATAGTATTGGATGGCTTTAGTTTAATAATTCATGTTAATACACATGTCTTCTGTTGTGTTCTGAATGGCATATCGGTGTTATCGTTTTTTAACTCTTTCTCCCTGCGTCATTGGCTGGTCTGTTGTGTGTGCTTGTTGCAGTTTTAGGTCATACTCATTTTCTTATCAATTGCACATGCATACACGTATGCATATAGTGGATAGGGTATTGATGAACATGGCCTCATTTTCAAAATATCTCTGTTTTGCTGCCACATTTATGACGAAAGAAGCGTCAGTGTGTAACATGTCAGTGACTGAGTGGCATAAAGAATGAAAGAATATGACGTACAAGCATATCTTTAATAAATGTCGATAATGTGTCTATCTTGTAACCTCTCTTTCAGAATTACTGTGTTGCCCTTGACGCTGACCTAGTCAAAGTAGAAACATCAAGAGAAAACAACTTTATCAAAGCCGAACTGAAAAAACTACATCCAGGTAAAATAATAATTACTATTCCTCCAAATTATTAAATGATGGGCTATTCCATTAATTTTTACAAAAGAATGTTTTGGGTCCAGTATGCATTTTAAAGTGACATTTCAATGGCATTGACAATAAAGACAGGTTTTATATTTTTGTGTACATTGTATTTTTTGTTACAAAATTGGTACCATTACCGCCATGCATATGGTTTCTTTTGAGTTAATAAATGATGTTTACCTTGATATATTCAGAGGTGATCTGATGTAGAGACAATATTAATTTTGTGGTTAGATGCTGCTGGTATTCATTAGGCCCAAATATATGTTTTCAAGACCGATACTCAGTTATTGCAGGTCAATGGTATTGCAGAAGGCCCAGGCGGAGCATTCTGCAATGCTTTTCAGATGCACTAAGCTACCACTTGTTTTTAAGACCTATATTTTGTTGATTTTTGAGTGGCTGCTTAAGTCAGGTTTTAGTGTAACTCGATACTTCTGGTAGCATTTTTAAAAACAGTTGCTGTTTGTCAATAAAATTGATAACGCTAGCTGCACTTTCAGACTTCTTTTGAAATTTTGCGAAATTTTCTTATCCCATTAGCCCAGTTGAGGATACAAGCTAAAGAGGAACGGTTTGTGTTGCTGTGAAACGCATAAAACGGAATAACCAGTCTATAGTTTTCTCGAGCATTTTCGAAGAAAAACGATGGGACATAGTGTTCGGCATTCTGTTTGTCCGTCTTTATGTCCTTACTACGTCCCCCTATAAGTAGTTTGTGAGCAACTCCTCTTGCAGTTTTATGCCATCTCTAGGATTTTTTTTAATTTTACATGCTTATAGTGATTTTCAGAAGATGTGCATGTGGTTAACATATAATCCTCAGATTATATTGGAATATGTTATGAAAATTAAACTTTGTCATCTTTCATGCGCTACTACATTCATAGTGAATATATAACGAGTACGTTGTGTGCAAATCTCCTCCTACAGTATAAGCCGATTATTTTGAAATGTTACAGATATTTTGGAAATGATCTGAAGATGTGTATATATACTTAAACCAGGGGATTCCGACAGTGAGGTCATAGGTATGGTTTGGACTAAAGTTAGCTTATCAGTAGATCTCATACAGTTATTGAAAGTTATAACGGTTTGGGGATTTACCTTACGTCACTGCCATAAACTGTTTGTTTTTTGTTTGTTTGATTTGATTCTTTACGTCCACTCAACAATCTTTCAGTTATGCGGGACGGCTCTTCCTGGGTTGAACCAGTACTAAGCTAGGATAAATGTGTCTTGCTCAAGGACCAGAACGCAGTGACGCCGGTGAGGCTCGAACCCGCGGCCCTTCGGTCTCGAGTCAAGCTCTCTACCACTGAGCCACTGCGCTCCCTATATACACTGTTTGTGGAATAGTAGTTTGAATGTGATTCTAAGATATTATTGTCATATGTGTTACATGTGTGTATGATAAATTATACCAATTATTGAAAGTAAGTAGGGGTGCCAAGCTCAGGAATCGATACAATCAAGTACCACACCTGACCCAGGATACATGTACAGCCCAATTCGATTGAGTAATCGAAACACTAAAACTTAACCTTTTGCTCTAGCGTGTAAAGCGTAACGTTATCCAATACAAACAATCGGGTTTATTTATAGACAGAAGTGTTTTATATACCTGTTACACTTCAATACTACATGTACCGTTATTTTGTCTCGACGCGTTTCCGGACAAAGCGATGCTCAAACCAGTCTCAGCTAGAAAATTGAAATTTTGCTCGTTTCAAGTTTAGATATGACACTTTTCAAGCGTCAGCGAAAAATAAAAGCGCTGATCAGACTGTGTGGATGCGCAGGCTGGTCTGCGCCTTTTGCGTCAATGCCCAATTTTTATAGCATATCCGGAGTCCCATCTAAATAGCACTGTTGTGTTAAGTCATTTAGTTAAAACCTCACCTTTCAATTCCTAGTTTAAGCTTCAAAGAGAGAAAATGAAAGTGTCGTTAATAAAATAGTTTCAATTTTTACTGCTAGGAAATGTAACTTTCGCTTTTAATAAATTAATATGCCGTTCCTAAAATTTAAGTGCATTTTATAAAATAGTCACTGGTTTCGTCTGTGAGGGTTCATAATAGTTGTGAATTGCCTGTGGGTATTTACAATATTTGTGAATGCTTGGTTTGGGTAGGATGCAGGTGTTCAGCCAGGTGCGGTGTTGACATCTGTGATTGACATGTTTATGTTTTTATAGGGAATTCTGACACCAGTTTGTTATTGTTTCTCAAATGTCATATTTGTTAGCTTGTCAATTCTGATGGGATGTTTTAACACTTTCAAAAGGTCATGATGACAGATGTTACTTAGTTTAGTAAAATTACATAAGTCCAATAAATAGATGTGTCAATTCTGACAGTGTTTGGCAGGATTGCGCAATACATTTAATCATATGACCTTTGGGGAATTTCGCAACTAGTGTGACTATGAGTCACTTTTGTATCTTCTGATTGATTGATATAAATAGAAGTTTACCTATGTAGAGGGCGCTTTATAGTAAACTTGAAATATCATTGGTTAGTGATGATGTCATTAGGTGGCGCTGTGGTCAGCTTCTATCACGTGAATTCATGGTATATAAGAGGAAACCCAGTGGCAGAGCTTCAGACCTTGGTTAACATTTGGACATAGACTTTGGTTAGACTTTGGGTAGATTTTGGAACTTTGGGTTATAGATAGTTTCTAGAAGTATTTTAGTTGAACTTAAGAAGATTTAATAAAATTATAAAATTGTGAAAGTTGTTGGTGAAATTTATAAGACTTAGAAATTCTAAAGAGACTGAAAACACAACGCGAACTTGAAGATTAGAATCAACTACTACCTTACAATTTATCTGAAGAGGGGATAGTTTGTTTGATTTGATTAATTACGTCCCATCAACAATCTCTCAGTGAAACAGGGACGGGCCTTCCTGCGGACCACAACGCAGTGACGCCGGTGATGCTCGAACCCGTGGCCTCTCGGTCTCGAGTCAAACACTCTACCACTGCGCTCCCTAAAAAAGGGGGGATTGTGCGTCAGTCAGATTCTCACATAACTCTATTGACTGTAAATGTTCGAAAATAATTACGGACACCTAAAATATTTTTTAAAACATCCCAAAATATCGATTAAAAAGTTATTTTCAAAAATAACGAACAGAAGTTATTTTCGGTGGGTCTGTTCCATCAGTAATCGGTATTCTACCTGCGATTGTGTCATACGTAAGCAGGCGACATTTGGAAGGTTCCATTCTACTTAAATAGGTTATCTGGCACGTGAAGTTCTTTTCCGCAATGCCGAACGCGTGACGCTATCCTTTTTGTCTTAACATGCGCCCGTCATAAAACACACACACAAATCATAAACCCTCCTGCCCGGTACTGGTTAATACCCAGGGAAAGCCACAAAAAGTTTTTTTTATATATATATATATCAGCACATCTCATTAGAAAAGATGTTCCAAATACACGCCAAAGCCGTCTCATCGAGGCGATTCTGAAGTGTGCTAAGAACATATACTATTACTCATGTACAAAACTATAGTTTGTTGTGGGTACTCATCAGAACCATCTCGGTGATGTGATCCTAGTGTGTGGTTAAAACACCGTGCGCAGGTTTGAAATTACTTCTGATTAACGTTGTGAATAAATTCTTACATTGGCGTGCACAAATTGTTCGTATTAATGCTGTTTAAAGGTGCTGATCAGACTGCGGGAATGCGCAGGCTGGTCTGCGCCTTTGTTATTCACAAACTCACCGAAGCCAGGCTGAGTCCGATCTTATAAGAATTAGAAATAACAATGTTGTGAGACTGGACTCTTCCAGGCTTGGCATGGGTCGAATTTCAATCCTTTGTTTACAAGGGGGAAAAGGATAACAATTAGTGTCGATAATTGACAGTGTCTTGGTACGCATGAATTTTGACTACTTTGAATGTAGCTTCCGGCTTTTAATGAATTAATCTCTTCAAATTTGCTGAGGGTGAGATAATTTTAGATTTTGTGTCAATAACATTTATCTGCATCAATCAGATTCTTATACAACTTAATATAACATAATTACGTTCACCTAAAATTATCGCCGAAAATAGTTTTTAAAACATCCTAAAAAACGAACACTGTGCAGGCGACATTTGGAAGGTTCCATTCTACTTAGATGGGTAATCTGACACTTGACGGTCTTTTCCGCATTGCCGAACGCGCGACTTTATGTTTTTTTACGGCGGCCAAAAGGCCGCCGTTCTAATATCGCTTTAGCTCTAAATTATTCACCAATCAGAAGCATTTTTAAATTGTAATATTCATCACACCGACTGGAAAAAGATGCTCTCATTGGTTGATACTCAGAATGTCCTTACAATCTTATTAAACATGAAACTAAACTTGAAAACATACATGTAAATGGCAGAGAACCAGTCTGTGCACTTGGTCTAAAAATGCAAATGTATTAACGACCTCGTCTCGAATATAGGTCAACCCCCGATGTACAGTATTTGTAAATTGCTGTCACTATCATTGTTTACATGCCTTGCACACAGTAAAGAAGTGCATTATAAAATAACCCACTAAATTCGCGAAGGACTTTACAGTAATATTACGTTATTTAAATAAAATATTTGTAACTTTTCCAATTCCCATATCTGGACATGATTATAGTCTGTTTCATATATTTCGACAAAAGTCTTTTTTGGCCGTTATACGGTTATATTCCCAATGCCAAAACGTTCTTTTCTCCTATGTTCGGATGAAAAATCCCCTTTTCAAGTCGGAAAATATCAAAGAAAAAATCAACGTTTTTTTCGAGTAAATTGTGTTAAAATTGTTTGTTTATCGGAAATTTTCAACCGACCGACTATCGGCATATCAGTCGTGCTACTACCATGTAAATCCTCTCGTTGCACTATAAGGGCCCAAGGGTGTTGCGCCCTCGTCTTTGCGTTTATCGTCAGTATTTGAGAGCCGCCGAATATCTTTTTTAAAGATATTTCTTGTTTGGTCTGAACATGAGTCTCAGCGGCTAATTGTGGGATGCATGCATATAAAGCAAGAGCGCATTAAAAGCATGGACTTTCGTACATGTACATGACAAAAGGCCATACATGTATTGGTATCGGCTGTCTTTGCCAATAATTCACGAATTCTTCAGCAATGGTCAACCAACATCGAAAACACGCACATCAAAGCTTGTGTTCACCATGTACACTGCCTGGTCAGATAAACATTTGCAAGTATTATTTTAGTAGTAGATGAACCACAGCGTTAAACAACTGGGTCTTGATATGCTTGCAAATTTTGCAACATGTCGCCCAAAGTTTGCTTTTATACAAAAGGACCTTTTCCCTCGCTGTGGTTTGAGTCATGAGACATAACCATTTAACATACAACCATTGATGCCTGGCATCAACTCCCCAACTTTATCCAAAGAGGGTCACCACCAGCCCGCCAGCGAACCGCCATTTGAATGGCATTTCGCTGGAGGGCCGATGGTAGCCCGACTTTGTGTGCTGGCTGGGATGTGTGTCACGCTGTATTGAGAATGCATATTTGCGCAGGCTCGTCTTCGCCTTTGTCGCATGTGATAAGTAACCAATGTCCGTCGATATTTTAAAGATGCATTTCAATTTTGAACGAAACATCGAGCAGGTTCGTATACATGGATTGAAAATCCTCTCTTGAGGTATGTGAATATACCCAGCGTATCAGCAATCTTCTGGGTCCAAACCGTTTGCAAACTTTGAAAGCAGGCCGTAAAAGGAGAGAGAGAGAGAGAGAGAGAGAGAGAGAGAGAGAGAGAGAGAGACGCTTGCAAACGAATTTTGTGTTTTTAGCTTGGTTTCTCAGAAATCTTGAAACACAATGTTTTGGGTCAGTCCATCAGTCTTGTTACAGTTGCTTCCGATGAGGACCCATTGTATGTATTATCGTGCGCATTGGCGTCGGACATTCGACAGTATTAACGCTTTGCAAGCTTTCTATCGCATGCCAAAACTTTTCACTCGACGAAACATTCTTTCCTGTATTATATTCGGGTCCGATCTGGATCCAAACGGTTTGCCAATGTAGAGAGAGAGAGAGAGAGAGAGAGAGAGAGAGAGAGAGAGAGAGAGAGAGAGAGAGAGAGCGTGTATGTCCATCCTTTCAGGAAAATCAAAGTAGCCAATGCATCGGCGGATCGACAAGGAGAGTTATTTTTTAATTGAGCCACTCGCTTATTCAAGCACCACTGGAACTTTTTTACCTCCAAATAAGCATTTGTGGGAATGCGTTGACAGTTTCAGAGTTCCTGTGTAGATCTTTGCAAAAATACTGATCTTACGATATGTCTGGCGGTTTCAATATATTCTTGAGTGACTGACTGGAAGTCGAAGTCGGCAATTGCGCATAGCGAAGCGAAAGTGGTTCGGTTTTCTCAAGAGCGGATTCATCAGTATAAAGCTCTCAATGGACTTGTCCGACTTGAAAGCAAATTGAGTGACATAACATGCACGTGCCTTGCTCTCGACCCGCGGCCGGACATTTTACTGACTCAGTCAGCAAGAAGTGTTAACTTTTTAAAACGGGGATTTAGGCAACTTATTTCAGCTTTGGCTATAAAAATTAAGAGGAACTTTTGTGATCATGTTTCGATTAATAAATTAACAGTAATTAAGTAGTATCCTTACACTTCTTGGGAAGTGTGGCTGATTCAATTCCAGATGGACGATGAAGAAGCAACAAGCGGCCCTATGCCTGCGGGTTTTTTTGCACCCCATTTTAACGAAGGACTTTAGTTTGCATAAAAATCCACATAGAAATGTACTACATTGTACTGTTCAAAATACCTAGGTACACAAGTCGAGAGCTATAAATAAACCTGTCGCTCATTGTAATTCATCAACACAACTGTCGCGTACACAGCAGATTTAAACGTATAGGAAGTTTCAATTCGATCAGTCAATCAAATCGGGCTGTATCAATGGAAAATTGGCAAACTCACAGTTAGACACCACAAACGAGAGCCAAGAGGTCAGCCCTTTCCCAGCAGGTGACCACAAGGCACATATAAACAGATGCGCACAAAGGCATAGCAAACACAAGACAGAAAAAAAAAACATAAAAGATCCACAAAAGAAGTACCGCCTTGGAACGGTCAGTAAACCATTGCTCAAATTTGTTCTTTAACAGTAGCAAAAGTATTTAAATGATTGCATTTAGATGAAAAAATAATTGCTGATCTCATTTAATGTAAACGAAGTGCCCAAATGAAGATTTGACCAGCAAGTGAGTGTTGGTACTTATCACATATTGGCAAAAGCCATTTTTGATTGTTCATGCCTATGCAGTGGAGCCAGCTGTCGTAAATCAGGTCAACATCTAAACTTAGTGTATGCAGGCAGCAAATATTCTGGTGAGTATACTAATTTACACAGGTTAACATGGGTCTTCATATCTTGAAACTGTAATAAATACCAAAATCAAATGTGCTGGCTCATTTGATTTATTCTTTGCGTTACTAGTTATAATCCATTAGATTGTTTTGAATTATGCAAAAGATTAGTAGGATGTCATTTCGTATCAATGATCATACTTTCATTTGGCATGCAAATACAAATAAAACAAAAGTTCACTGTTAGACTTAGTATTATTGACAGAAATAACTCGAAGCAAAATTACCATTGAATTATTTAAGTGCATTCATTTAGTCATGTCTACAATACAATTCTAAAAGTGCAAGGGAGTCCTTCTATGTATTATCCCTTTTAAATATATGACTAACAAAGAGCCTTTCGACCAATGCTGTCATGTTTCAATGCATCACAAAATTGTATAACCAGATGAAACAGATGACAAGACGAGTTAGTGTTTTATTCTCCTAAAATATTCGTATTATGCATGTTACCAAGATGAAATGTATACTAGACATGCTTTAGATATAAATAGATGCATTACCATAGGTGATATAACCATACGTTTTGCATAGTGGGTGTCATATATGGGTCAGAAATCACAATGATTAAAACACTTAGTTTTTGTTCGAAAGACAAGGATAAATTTGATCATATAAATAAGTATTTTCTGTAAGTGATGTTTACATATTTGATAACACTTCAATACTTTCGACGACCGTGGATCAAAAACAGTCAGACGGACGACAAATGGCAATCGAAAACTATGTTTTTAAAGATCTTTATCTACGTCCGTCGATAGTATTAACGTTTTCGATTGCCGCCTACCCAGTGTGATCACTTGCTTTTTCATAACGTTGTGACATTAGTAATGGACTAGTCTAGGTACAAATAAAGAAACTTAGGTATCAAAAGAATCGCTTTTGATATACCATATTTGTTCAAAACGAAGATGCCAATAATCAGTTCGACATTTAATATTCGTTTCTGTATGGTTATTGTTCTTAGACAATCGTTTCTATTAAATACAATCAAAATGACTTTTTCTTATGTTACAGGATCGGAAGATCAATTTTGGACAGCCGGAAACGATATTCAAATCGAGAAAGAATGGGTATGGGCGGGAACTAATGGGCCTATTGCTGAATTCACAGATTGGACTCCAGGAGAACCTAACCAGAGTGGGGGAGAGGAAGACTGCTTGGCATTTTACCCCAGGCAAGGCTACCACTGGAACGACGAGCACTGTGACAAACCTATGTACTATATTTGTGAACATGAGTATGTTTATCACTGATCTACCTCTTTTAATTTCCGGAGTATAAGTATGGTAGCCCATACTCTCCATCTTGCCCTACAACGAGTTGATATTCACTGCCTTCGTTGAAAGGTAAATACCAACGAAACCCTCGCTGGAGAAGATGATACTCTCTAATACCATATGCAACATATTAATGTAACACGAAAGGCATATTTTGCCCCAGAAGGTCTCTTCAAATAAATTAAACGACTCAGTCTGCTTTGGTTCATTGAAGTATCATTCTGGTATTGTTTACTCTTTGCATTTAGGAAACCCCTAAACTTTATATTCAGGGGCGATTGGGACTCCCGTGCGAATTTGATGCCGATTTATGGTGACCTATACCAAATTAAACTTTAGGGGATAACTAATGAAAATCATCTGGTCACCCATCTGGGTTTTACGTCTGGACGTCATTATGACGCCATCAAAATAGCGTCTATTGTATCAGTGCAATTTAAACGGTATGTCGATTGTAGTCTATGGGGATCAGGACTTTCTTGCATTTTGTGTGCCAATTTCAGTCGAAATGCACAAAATTTAATCTTAGGGGGTAAACAATTAAAATTAACATGTCGCCCATATTGTCTTCGCATCAGAACAAAAAGGTGACGTCATTGAAATGACGCCTAATATGTAAATACCACATATATATGCATTTTGTCCATTTCCAAGGCATAGAAATATTCCTTTATATGAACTGATAGCCTTATCATGACTGAATGCAAACTCTTTTAAATCCTAACATACAAAATATATTCAGAAAGGGTGAAGTCAGTTCGAGGGTGGGACGTAAATGCCGTCACGATTAACGAATAAAAAGTCAGTGGAGTGAGTGAAAAACAAACAGTGTTTTTGATAATAAACGGATAAATCTAATCTCTTATGCTTATATATATAGATGTACTACGACCTCTGACCAATGACCTTTGGGTCTTTCTATTTCAAACGATTGATGCAGAATACGTAAATTGAGCCAGTCTGGTTAGAACATATGTGCATGTCAAAGCTTTTATAGTAAATGTACATAAATGCCTGAAACCCTTTTTTCTAGAGCAACATATCAATATTGTAAATAGAGTCACGCTTCAAAGCTTTTGGTTTATCTGTAGCTGCTTATCCTACACCCAAAGAAAAGATAGTAGTAATAAACATTTGCCAAGCTCATTATAGTCCGATTTTGACCACTGAAGGATCAAAAGTTAGAAGAGTCGTCTAGTACATGATATGGAAATAAGGATAAACCCCTCTACAAGTTACCCATTGTACTTCGATAGCACGGGCAATAGAAAACTGTTACAATCTGATTTATCTTTCGCATGCTACTAGGTAGAATCGTCTTCAAAGGTCAAAATCGGACAATAAGGCATTCTTGTTGATACGGCTAAAGAAATATCTGAATCCACATGAAAATAGTTGTTCAAAATTCATCAGCATATTGATCACTGGCAATATTTTACATGAGTCATCTTCTGCTCCACAGCAACACAAATCAGTACAATATAAATGGTTTGCTTTGTACCTACACCGAGATGTTACGCAAACAGACATGCTGCAACCACATTTTATCAGCTGCAGAGGGGTTTCGGGGGCAGGAGGCAACATGCGCGGATCCAGGAATTTTTGTCAGTTTTATTTAGTCCTCAGCTTAACTTACAGTTTAAAGAGGGGTTCCAATGGTTTTATTTCTGAGAAAACTATACTTATACTTTACCAAGGATCCGGAGGCGGTCCATTATTTTCCGGGGGGGGGTCCAACTTTTTCCAGGGGGGGGGTCCAAATGCTAATTTCTATAGAAACCCATATACGTACTTGTTCTTTTCCAGGGGGGTGTCCGGACCCCCTATCCCCCTCTGGATCCGCACATGGGCAATGTCATTATAACGGGACAATATTTATCTCGGTCTGGCTTCTAACCATAATTGTCAGACATTGATTTGTCAGGATTTATGACAGGTGAGGTTTTCCAAATGATTCACTGATACTGCGCACGTTTGACACCTTCGAGAAACACAGCTCTTGGAAGTGGTAGTTCTTGCAATTCAGCTTTTTTTCTGAGACACCCACCACCTCAACGCAGTGAGTCGAACAATATCGGTGACTGGCTAATGCAAAGTAAGAAAGACGGCAAAGATCAGGAATCGATACAATCAAGTACCACACCTAACCCAGGATACCAATGGGAAAGTAACAAACTCACAGTTGGACATCACGGACGAGAGCCAAGAGGTCAGGACAATTGACAAATATATTATTCTAGTGCATCCGCAACAGTGCTTTCTAAGGGCACTGAGCCGAGATGAAAGAATGCTTCGTGGATAGAGTCGCCAGCATAGCTTAATGCCTGCCAATATGATTTCTTGCTCTTTCCTGACATTGAACTAGTTAATACCACCACCTGAAAGTGCATGGAATTCGATCAGAGCCCTGGTTGTGGCATCATGGCACATTGACATCTTTAATAAGTGTCCTGATCTTAGAAACTTGATGATATATGAGCAAGACTGTTTAAGAAAATGTAAAATATCAACACTCTGCAATTGTTTTATATGTGTTTTATTTAAGCGGCGAAAACAAAACTTGCTCCTCTGCAAAACTGGGAGTAGGGTTGTGCATTAGCTCATATAAGACAAAATATTTAAGATAGAAAAGCAAACTTTGGTTTTGTATTCGTCAACTGAGTATATGTTTGTTAAACCTAATCTAAAACGGGTTGAAACCAACTCAGAGCAGTCTTTAAAATAAATGACGATAGCCAAAACCACTTTTAAATTATAATTAAGTTCATGTAATGCACATAATACAACATGTAGCCGTATTAAATGTTAAACAGCTGCCATATGTAGTAAAGACATCCAGTAATTTGCTGACTATTAGAATGTTCATTGATTAGCTAGTTTTAATGTCTTCTTTCTGTAACTCAACTTTCAATTCTCTTATTCTCAAATTGATAAAATAACATATGTAACAAGCTGATACAGGCTAACACCCATGCTTATAGTGCGCCAACATCTCCTATTCGATGCACCTTGAAATGGCACATACGATATAATATGTCTAAAAGGGCTTGGGATGGAGCAGGTTATTACTCAGCTTGCAGTCAAAATCTTGTTTGATGATTATTCTGTTTTTTTTATCAGATGAGGAGGATAATTATTTTACCAGAGAAGCAGAACTAATAATCAATATTGTATATGACTTGGAAAAGGATTGGTTTAGAATATTTACATTAGAAAGGAACATTTACTAAATTGTACTGTTTAAGTGTTAAAAGATTATTTCCTATGTTCCTCTAGGGTGTATCTTTATTTTAGAATTATTCATATTAAGAAATATTGAAAAACAAATATTCATAACATCTGTAACAAAGGTACAGGGGCTTAATAATCATCAAAACCTAAGATTTAGGCACCAGAGGCTAGAGACTTTAGCTAGGAAAACATGCGAAATATATTCATTTTTTCCTGAAATATCATTTCTTACATCAAGTCAATGCCCTTGCTCATTTATTATGTCATGTAACATATGTTACAGCCTTTAACAAGTGCTTCAATCTTGTTGTTTAACCTGCAAAATCTATATTTCTTTATAATATGAGCAAGACAATCCCAAATATGCAAGATATCCAACAGCAGCAAATGTTTTCATATATTTTTACTTAAATGATGCCTACCAAATTCGGCTCCTTAAAATTGGGTGTAGACTTTGGATTGTTTTTAAATTGCGCGCATAAGACACTATATTTAAAGTATAAAAGCAAACTTTGGATTTTCTCTAACCCAAATGAGTTTATTAGTATAAAATAATCAAAACATTTTGGAAAATGCACATATCAGCTAAAACGTAAATGATATTGGTCACAATTTTCATGTTTAAAGGGTAATCTAATTAAAGTAACGCACATAACACCACAGGAAGCTGTAATTTTGCCCCAAAAGAATTTATATGTAGCTAAAGAAGTCAATACGCAGACCATATGAGTAATTTAAATAATTAGCCTTCTTTCTGTAGCTCAAACTTTTAATTTTCTTTTTTTTTCTAAATTTAATATGGTAACATATGTAACAGGCTGTCAGAGACTATCGCCCCAGAAAACATAGTGCAAACATCTATTAAAAGACGCAGCTGAAAATCCTCTTTTAGATAGGATAAGTTTGCGAAATTCCGGAGGGGGAGCAATAACATCTCAGCCATCAGTCTAAAGGTGGCCCGATAAGCTGGGTATTTATAGGAAATCTACGGTATATTGCATGCAAGATATAGTTATCGAGAAATAATTCATTGTCAAAGTCAGGTAAAGAATTGATGTAACCATTATATGACTAAAATAATTGATATTATGTTAAAAAAAGCGTTCGTGTTGGATAAATATGACCATACCAACACAAACCATAGCTTTTATTCATTATACCCCCCCGCAAACTTTGTTTGTAGGGGGTATACTGTTTTCACGTTGTCCGTGCGTCCGTCCGTCCGTCCGTGCGTCCGTCCGTCCGTCCGTAACGCTTTGTTTCCTTAATAACTCGAAGAGTCATAGCTGGATTTTCATCAAACCTTGCAAACATGTTCATATATGCAAGACAAATACTTTAGACAAAAAAGTAAGGGCTAGGGGCCAATTCTATTAGAGTTATTTCCCTTTGTAGTTCTAAATGGCTTTTAATATAGTGCTTTTTCCTTAACAACTCGAAGAGTCATTGCTGGATTTTCATCAAACCTTGCAAACATGTTCATATATGCAAGACAAATACTCGAGACAAAAAAGTAAGGGCTTGGGGCCAATTCTATTAGAGTTATTTCCCTTTGTAGTTCTAAATGGCTTTTAATATAGTGCTTTGTGCTTATGCTATTATAGGCCATATACGGGCCAATCAACTCCTACCACAGCTTTCGATGGAACAATTTGATACTTTTCCTATACAATGTAGACACATTGAACATATGCATGAAGGAGTTTAGTTCAGAAATTATAATTTTTGACAAAATGACAGCTGTGAGAACTTAGACAATTTTTCCCTAATAAGGTGTTTGTATATGCATAGACAGTGCCTTTATGGGCCGATCAACTCCTACCACAGCTTTTTATGGAGCAATTTGATACTTTGCCTATACAATGTACACACATTTAACATATGCATGCAGAAGTTTGGTTTAGAAAAAAATATTTTTTGACAAAATGACAGCTGTGAGAACTTAGACAATTCTCCCTAATAAGGCTTTTGTATATGCATAGATGGTGCCTTCATGGGCCGATCAACTCCTACCACAGCTTTTGATGGAACAATTTGAGACTTTGCCTATACAATTTAAACACATTGAACATATGCATGAAGGAGTTTTGTTCAGAAAAAATAATTTTTGACGAAAGACAATTTTTCCCATATTAGGCTTTTGTATATGCATAGATGGTGCCTTCATGGGCTGATCAACTCCTACTACAGCTTTTGATGGAACAATTTGATACTTTGCCGATACAATGCAGACACATTGAACATATGCATGAAGGAGTTTGGTTCACAAAAAATAATTTTGACAAAATGACAACTGTGAGAACTTACACAATTATTCCCTTATATGGCTTTTGTATATGCATGGATAGTGCCTTTATGGGCCGATCAACTCCTACTACAGCTTTTGATGGAGCAATTTGATACTTTGCGGATACAATGTAGACACATTGAACATATGCATGAAGGAGTTTATAACTTTTGTTTGCACAGATTCTACTGAAATCTTCTTATCAAAACTAAGGTCTTCTTGTTCGAACTATAACTTGCCAAGTTTTTTCACTGACTCTTACTGTGCGGGGGGTATCTAATAAGCATTGCTTATTGACTTTTTTCATTATGGTCGCCATATTTATGACGTCATAACTAGCCTCAGACGCGGATTTGAGATGGGTGACCACCTTTAAATCAAAGGTAAGACTCCATTGAAGGTTTTTATATAGGTCACCATAAATCGGCACACAATTCGCACGGGACCTATTTTTGTCCCTAAGGGCCCTGACTATTAACAATAGTGCATTTCACCAGGGTCAACAATATTTGCTAAAGTAAAATAGTTCTTCAAACATAAGAACACATTTTTAAAAGTTTGTAACATGATACCCCTAAATATGTAGAAGTGTATTTATCAAACCAGAAGGGAAAATCCATTTGCAATAATGTATTAATGCTAATTCGGATTCAAAATTGCCAAGCCAGACATAACGGTCAATCTGAAGAGCTAATGCTTGTCATAAAAAAGTGATCATGACCAGGATATACCACAACCACACGCTGCAGACCAACCCACGGCATCGTGAGGAAGAGTCAAAAGAACCCATACAGCTATAAGACATCAGGGAGACAATTAAAGAAAAGCAACCAGCCATTCCTCCGAATAAATAATGAGAAAGGAAACTCGGTACTGTGTAACAAATCAAAGACTACACACCAATCCCCTACGGAGGTCCCTTTGTTGTTGTTGTGGCAACAGTAAAAAAAATCATCAACAACAGAACCACCGTCATAGAACAGAGAGCAGCCTGAGCCTCGGATGGGTTCTTACATGCAATTTACTGGTGTTGTATCTTTGCCAGACCCTGATCACTCATTCAGCTTGAACTGATTAGTTCCTTGGTTCGATACAGTTCCATACATTTCCGTGAATTTCCTTTACTGATTAGTAAAAATGCAAACCCTGGTGAAATTCGATGGGTTTTTTTTTTTTTTTTTTTTTTTTTTGAGCATAAAATGTCCAAAATGTAAGGTATTCCTTTTTCATTTTAATATACCTTGCTTGTTGGGAAATGGAATACGTTTGGTTAAAATGCGTGCACAATTTTATTTCAGAGATCCTGAGTTTGGCGGCGGCGAGGTAGTTGGTTGATACAAAATACCATTTATACAAAGACGTTGATACGAAGATGTTGAAATTTAACTTGTCACATTCTGAAGATAATTTTTGCATGTCAAAGCCAAGCTAACATAAAGAATTTGCGCACAATTCGATTCTTCCAACAAGCCTCGGATACATCCTAGTCTGGACCCGAATTTATTAAATGTTTTTCAAGCCGAACTCAACGGAGAATAAAATATCAACTGCTCATAAACAAATCAAGAAGACGTATCTTGCTTTCATATATGTTAAAATGCCAACAATTATTAGCAAGATAAAGTACATCATCTGAGTATATACTGTCATTCCTCTCTGATTCCGTCTGCTTATAAATGTTAAAATGCATTTTACAACAATTGTTGGCATTTTAACATTTATGAGGATGAAAGGTTCCATGATTATTTCAGTTGAGCGTGAGAAGGTTATGCAACTTAGGGCCATAAATGATGTGTTCATTTGATTCAACTGCCAGCGAAAGTCACAGTTTCTGAATATGATAAGCAAAGTAAGAAAGACAGCAAGGATCAGGAATCGATACAATCAAGTATCACACCTGGTCCAGGATACCAAATGGGAAAGTAACAAAATCACAATAAACATCACAGAGTCCCCAGGGGGTCTGTCCTCCCTTGTTCCTAAAAATAATGCATTGATCTCCCCAAATCCCTGCAAGAAAATCCCTCAGCTCCCTGAAGTATTTTTCCTTTGCTCCCCAAATCCTTAAAATTAATTCAGCTTCTCCCCAAATCCCCAAAAATATAAGCCAAGTCTCCCTAAAATGTATTTTTCTTTCAATAGGATTAAATTCACATATTAAAAAACTATGAAGCTATATATGAGCGGATGACTTAATATTCGCTTGATATTTTAAGTGATACACGTAAAGATGGCGCTACACCACGGAATACATGATATATAATTATTTTAATGAAATGCATGGTATATAGCTCAAAGTATGAGGACATCCTTTAAAGTCTGTTGCTGTTCCTGGTAAAGTATGTGTGAAGTTGATTTTTTATTTGTGTCAGCTATACCATGTGTTTTTCTGGTGGGGGAGGGACTGATTTATGTTTCAATTTTCTTAGACAAAGTGAAAGCATTTAATTTTGTAGCCATAGAAGTGTTTTAACATCAGTTTAAACAAGTAAGTTTATATCTGATCAACATTCATCAAAGTTTTAATAAAAACTATCTAATTCCCTAGATAGAGAATTGCATACGATACGCGTAGTTAGCCGTATTATGATGTTTATTCACACTAGTGCTAGGGGGTCCGAGGGCATGCTCCCCC
>OZ026515.1:7633640-7800961 GCA_964019695.1 Loripinus fragilis | reverse complement strand
TGGCCGTTTTACTCAGGTTCAACTGTACCAGACAGGTCTGTATTTGTTCGATCTAGTGAATATATTAGCGACTACGTGACGAAATACGTAATTCTACTATGATCGTGAACAAATAATATTAAGAAAGGTCAACCTGCCTGTTGTCATATCGAAACTACGTTTATCAGTGTTTTCTTTTCAGATGGCGAAACAGCTCGTGTGGCGGTGTTCAATCCCTTAACTGACACCCTGACTTGGTTTGTGCCTGTCACGTCCCTTTGGGAGGGTAAGATTAGAGCTTTAGAGCTAAATAACGTACTTTCGTCATAAAACTTTTAAAATCAAACACAGCATGTAGGGCTAATTTAGCAGGCGCTTCCATTTGCTAATGATGTATTAACACTTGCTAGACATGCATTTTTTTTAATTCAATTCTATAGTGACTTTTAAGATTCCTTAAAACAAACTATTAAAGTAGGTAAGGGTGCAAAGATAAGGAAACGATACAATCAAGTACCACACTTGACCCAGGATACCAATAGGAAACATTAAAGCCTCATTGTTGTCTAGGACGTAGATAATCAAATAAGATAAATGTCCTACATTTATTTTTTTCAAACAAAATTACTTCAGAGTTAAACTTTTGAACGCCATAATGTTGTCATAATGCGTACAACGTTTTGGTGACCAAAACAAACGATGTAATGATCAGTTCGGGCATTCTCATACGAGTAGCATTTTTGTTCAAGCGATGTTCACCCTCTCTAAGTTTTAACTTCTGAATCAAAATCTTATGAACTGACCCCTGTGGTATGCAAATACTATTTGCAATATTTTTCACCGTAAGTTTGGTGTCTCGTTTAATCAGTTCTGTCACAGCATCATTATTGCATTGGTAATAACAGTTTTGGTAACAATTCATTACATGTTCAAATTAACGCGACCTTTAATCAAGGTCCTTATTTCAAAACTTACTTGCTTTTCATTGATCACACATTATTTTAGCCAGTGTATTACGACTACGCATGTATGAACTTTCAATAACATTTGAAAGAGTTAACGGATTCAAACGAAATTTCTCAGACCCTCAGTGATATCACCGAAATTTCAACGTGTTACTAAGGACCGTGTAGTTAGGAGGCGCATTAATGCCAGAATTAAATTAACGCCCCTCGTATAGGGTTTTATAGGGTGAAGATACCAATACACTACCGCCCATTTATTTGTCCTTGTCGAATTCGCGTTGAAAACGCATTGAAAACGCACGTAAAACGCATTAGTTTTCCAACGCGAATTTCGAAAATCCAATCAAAGCCCACTATCGATACGCGTTGAACTGCAGTGCAACGCAGTTACCTGTTAACCAATCAATAACTCAAGTATAGCAACGCAGTTCAACGTACAATTCGCGTTGAAACGCATGGTTGAACAGCCAATCAAAAAGGTTCAAGTGCGTTGCCAGATCTGTTACGTAAATCAATGTTTATTTCATTATTGAAACCAAGACAACAGCGAAAACATTATCCCACAAAACGCTTTGTTTATCGTTTCTTTTTCTTTTTTTGTGTCAATGGCACTCCCTCATTTTTGGCCATCGTTGCGAGACATTTCATGTCAGCTGACCTCACATCCCATTGCATTTGTTTAACATCGGTTACAATTTCACTATGTGGACCAGTTCATCGTGTTCAGTCCATCAAACAGGTCCGTGGATCTTTGTTATCAGGCATATAGGGATCAGGTTTCAGAACCTGAACCTGCTGCATTTTGATCAAATAACTGGCTTGAAGTCTTTATCGATCTATCTCTTCTTACTGGCTCGATTAAATTTAGGTCTTCAGATGGATAGGCTCCCGGTCCAAGCCTCACAGGAGACACTGTGTTTGGAGAGAGAGAGAGAGAGAGAGAGAAAGAGAATGAGAATGAAGGCCGTTTAAACTGTGTCCGAACCTACCTGCCCGTCACTGTGTTGCAGCGGTGCAGGCTGTTTTAGCAATATTGGAACCTACCTGCCGGGCACGGTGTTACAGGATGCAGGCTGTATAAGCGGTGTCGGAACCTACCTGCCGGGCACTGTGTTACAGTGATGCAGGCTGTTTAAGTAGTATCAGAACCTACCTGCTGGGCACTGTGTTGCAGGGGTGCAGACTGTTTAAGCAATGTCGGAGTCTACCTGCCGTGCACTGTGTTGCAGGGGTGCAGACTGTTTCAGCAATGTCTGAACCTACCTGCCTGGCACTGTGTTGCAGTGGTGCAGGCTGTTTAAGTAGTGTCGGAACCTACCTGTCGGGCACTGTGTTAAGTGGTGCAGGCTGTTTAAGCATAGTCAGAACCTACCTGCCATGCACTGTGTTGGAGGGGTGCAGACTGTATAAGCGGTGTCGGAACCTACCTGTCGGGCACTGTGCAACAGTGGTGCAGGCTGTTTAAGCGGTGTCAGAACCTACCTGCCAGGCACTGTGTTACAGTGGTGCAGACTGTTTAAGCAATGTCAGAACCTACCTACTGGGCACTGTGTTACAGTGGTGCAGACTGTTTAAGCGGTGTCTGAACCTACCTGCCGGGCAGAGTGGTGAAGCCTGTTTTAGCAATGTCAGAGTCTACCTGCCGAGCACTGTGTTACAGTGATGCAGACTGTTTAAGCAGTATCAGAACCTACCTGCCGGGCACTGTGTTACAGCGGTGCAGACTGTTTAAGCGGTGTCAGAACCTACCTGCAGGGCACTGTGTTACAGTGGTGCAGACTGTTTAAGCAGTGTAAGAACCTACCTGCCGGGCACTGTGTTACAGGGGTGCAGACTGTTCAAGCGGTGTCTGAACCTACCTACTGGGCACTGTGTTACAGTGGTGCAGACTGTTTATGCGGTGTCAGAACCTACCTGCCAGGCACTGTGTTACAGTGGTGCAGACTGTTTAAGCAGTGTCAGAACCTACCTGCCGGGCACTGTGTTACAGGGGTGCAGACTGTTTAAGCGGTGTCTGAACCTACCTGCAAGGCACTGTGTTATATTGGTGCAGGCTGATTAAGCATAGTAAGAACCTACCTGCTGGGCACTGTGTTGCAGGGGTGCATACTGTATAAACGGTGTCGGAACCTACCTGCAAGGCACTGTGTTACAGTGGTTCAGGCTGTTTAAGCTGTGTCAGAACCTACCTGCCAGGCACTGTGTTACAGTGGTGCAGACTGTTTAAGCAATGTCAGAACCTACCTACTGGGCACTGTGTTACAGTGATGCAGACTGTTTAAGCAGTATCAGAACCTACCTGCCGGGCACTGTGTTACAGCGGTGCAGACTATTTAAGCGGTGTCAGAACCTACCTGCCGGGCACTGTGTTACAGTGGTGCAGACTGTTTAAGCAGTGTCAGAACCTACCTGCCGGGCACTGTGTTACAGGGGTGCAGACTGTTTAAGCGGTGTCTGAACCTACCTACCGGGCACTGTGTTACAGTGGTGCAGACTGTTTATGCGGTGTTGATACCTACCTGCCGGGCACTGTGTTATATTGGTGCAGGCTGATTAAGCATAGTAAGAACCTACCTGCTGGGCACTGTGTTGCAGGGGTGCATACTGTATAAAAGGTGTCGGAACCTACCTGCAAGGCACTGTGTTACAGTAGTTCAGGCTGTTTAAGCGGTGTCAGAACCTACCTACCGGGCACTGTGTTACAGTGGTGCAGGCTGTTTTAGCAGTGTTGGAACCTACCTGCCGGGCACAGTGTTACAGTGGTGAAGGCTGTATTAGCAAGGTCAGAGTCTACCTGCCTGGCACTGTGTTACAGTGGTGCAGACTGTTTAAGCGGTGTCGGAACCTACCTGCCGAGCACTGTGTTACAGTGGTGAAGGCTGCTTTAGCAATGTCAGAACCTACCTGCCGGGCACTGTGTTGCAGGGGTGCAGACTGTTGAGGTAGTGTCAGAACCTACCAGGTGGGCACTGTGTTACAGTGGTGAAGACTGTTTAAGCAGTGTCAGAACCTACCTGCTAGGCACTGTGTTATAGTGGTAAAGGCTGTTTAAGCGGTGTCAGAACCTACCTGATGGGCGCTTTGTTACAGTGTTGCAGACTGTTTAAGCGGTGTCAGAACCTACCTGCCGGGCATTGTGTTACAGTGGTTAAGGCTGTTTTAGCAATGTCAGAGTCTACCTGCTGGCACTGTGTTACAGTGGTAAAGACTGTTTAAGCTGTGTCAGAACCTACCTACCAGGCACTGTGTTGCAGGGGTGCAGACTGTTTAAGCAGTGTCTGAACCTACCTGCCAGACACAGTGTTACAGTGGTAAAGGCTGTATTAGCAATGTCAGAGTCTACCTGCCTGGCACTGTGTTACAGTGGTGCAGACTGTTTAAGCGGTGTCAGAACCTACCTGCCGGGCACTGTGTTACAGAGGTGAAAGCTGTTTTAGCAATGTCGGAGTCTACCTGCTGGACACTGTGTTACAGTGATGCAGGCTGTTTGAGCAATGTCAGAAATTACCTGCCAGGCACTGTGATGCAGGGGTGCAGACTGTTTAAGCGGTGTCAGAACCTACCTGCCGGGCACTGTGTTACAGGGGTGGAGACTGTTTAAGCGGTGTCTGAACCTACCTACCGGGCACTGTGTTACAGTGGTGCAGACTGTTTATGCGGTGTTGATACCTACCTGCCGGGCACTGTGTTATATTGGTGCAGGCTGATTAAGCATAGTAAGAACCTACCTGCTGGACACTGTGTTGCAGGGGTGCATACTGTATAAACGGTGTCGGAACCTACCTGCAAGGCACTGTGTTACAGTGGTTCAGGCTGTTTAAGCGGTGTCAGAACCTACCTACCGGGCAATGTGTTACAGTGGTGCAGGCTGTTTTAGCAGTGTTGGAACCAACCTGCCGGGCACAGTGTTACAGTGGTGAAGGCTGTATTAGCAAGGTCAGAGTCTACCTGCCTGGCACTGTGTTACAGTGGTGCAGACTGTTTAAGCGGTGTCGGAACCTACCTGCCGAGCACTGTGTTACAGTGGTGAAGGCTGCTTTAGCAATGTCAGAACCTACCTGCCGGGCACTGTGTTGCAGGGGTGCAGACTGTTGAGGTAGTGTCAGAACCTACCAGGTGGGCACTGTGTTACAGTGGTGAAGACTGTTTAAGCAGTGTCAGAACCTACCTGCTAGGCACTGTGTTATAGTGGTAAAGGCTGTTTAAGCGGTGTCAGAACCTACCTGATGGGCGCTTTGTTACAGTGTTGCAGACTGTTTAAGCGGTGTCAGAACCTACCTGCCGGGCATTGTGTTACAGTGGTTAAGGCTGTTTTAGCAATGTCAGAGTCTACCTGCTGGCACTGTGTTACAGTGGTAAAGACTGTTTAAGCTGTGTCAGAACCTACCTACCAGGCACTGTGTTGCAGGGGTGCAGACTGTTTAAGCAGTGTCTGAACCTACCTGCCAGACACAGTGTTACAGTGGTAAAGGCTGTATTAGCAATGTCAGAGTCTACCTGCCTGGCACTGTGTTACAGTGGTGCAGACTGTTTAAGCGGTGTCAGAACCTACCTGCCGGGCACTGTGTTACAGAGGTGAAAGCTGTTTTAGCAATCTCGGAGTCTACCTGCTGGACACTGTGTTACAGTGATGCAGGCTGTTTGAGCAATGTCAGAAATTACCTGCCAGGCACTGTGATGCAGGGGTGCAGACTGTTTAAGCGGTGTCAGAACCTACTTGCCAGGCACTGTGTTACAGTGAAGAAGGCTGCTTTAGCAATGTCAGAACCTACCTGCCGGGCACTGTGTTGCAGGGATGCAGACTGTTGAGGTAGTGTCGGAACCTGCCAGGTGGGCACTGTGTTTCAGTGGTGCAGGCTGTTTAAGCGGTGTCAAAACCTACCTGCCGTGCACTGTGTTACAGTGGTGAAGGCTGTTTCAGCAATGTCAGAACCTACCTGCTGGGCACTGTGTTGCATTGGTGCAGACTGTTTAAGTAGTGTCGGAACCTACCAGGTGGGCACTGTGTTTCAGTGGTGCAGGCTGTTTAAGCGGTGTCCGAACCTACCTGCCGAGCACTGTGTTACAGTGGTGCAGACTGTTTAAGCGGTGTCAGTACCTACCTGCCGGGCACTGTGTTACAGGGGTGCAGGCTGTTTAAGTAGTGATGGAACCTACCTACCGGGCACTGTGTTTTAGTGATGCAGGCTGTTTAAGCAGTGTCTCGACCTACCTGCCGGGCACTGTGTTACAGTGGTGCATGCTGTTAAAGCGGTGTCGGAACCTACCTTCTGGGCACTGTGTTACAGTGGTGCAGGCTGTTTAAGCGGTGTCAGAACCTACCTGCCAGGCACTGTGTTACAGTGGTGCTGGCTGTTTAAGGGGTGGTGGAACCTACCTGCCGGGCACTGTGTTACACTGGTGATGGCTGTTTAAGTAGTGTCAGAATCTACCTTCCGGGAACTGTGTTGCAGTGGTGAAAGCTGTTTTAGCAATGTCTGAGTCTACCTGCCAGGCACAGTGTTACAGTGGTGCAGACTGTTAAAGCGGTGTCAAAACCTACCTGCGGGGCACTGTGTTACAGTGTTGCAGACTGTTTAAATGGTGTCGGAACCTACCTGCCAGGCACTGTGTTACAGTGATGCAGACTGTTTAAGAGGTGTTGGAACCTACCTGCCGGGCACTGAGTTACAGTGTTGAAAGCTGTTTTAGCAATGTCAGAACCTACCTGCCTAGCACTGTGTTGCAGTGGCACAGGCTGTTTAAGCAATGTCAGAACAAGACGGCCGGGCACTGTGTTACAGTGGTGCAGGCTGTTAAAGCAATGTCAGAACCTACCTGCCGGGCACTGTGTTACAGTGGTGAAAGCTGTTTAAGCAATGTCAGAACCTACCTACCGGGCACTGAGTTACAGTGGTGCAGGCTGTTTAAGCAATGTCTGAGTCTACCTGCCGGGCACTGTGTTACAGTGCTGAAAGCTGTTTTAGCAATGTGGGAGTCTACCTGCCGGGCACTGTGTTGCAGGCTGTTTAAGCAATGTCAGAACCTTCCTGCTGGGCACTGTGTTACAGTGGTGAAAGCTGTTTTAGCAATGTTGGAGTCTACCTGAAGGGCACTGTGTTACAGTGATGCAGGCTGTTTAAGCGGTGTCTGATTCTACCTGCCGGGCGCTGTGTTACAGTTGTGCAGACTGTTGAAGCGGTGTCAGAACCTTCCTGCCGGGCACTGTGTTACAGTGGTGCAGGCTGTTTAAGCGGTGGTGGAACCTACCTGCCGGGCACTGTGTTACAGTGGTGCAGTCTGTTTAAGCGGTGTCGGAACCTACCGGCCAGGCACTGTGTTACCATGGTGAAAGCTGTTTTAGCAATGTCAGAGTCTACCTGCCGGGCACTGTGTTACAGTGATGCAGGCTGTTTAAGCGGTGTTGGATCCTAACTGCCGGGCACTGCATTGCAGGGGTTCAGGCTGTTTAAGTAGTGTCAGGTCCTACCAGGTGGACACTGTGTTGCAGGGATGCAGGCTGTTTAAGCGGTGTCCGAACCAACCTGCTGGGTACTGTTTTGCAGGGGTGCAGGCTGTTTAAAGGGTTTCGGAAGTTACCTGCCGGCACTGGTTTGCGGGGGTGCAGGCTGGTTAAGTGGTGTCGGAACCTTCCTTCCTGGGCACTGTGGGGCTGGGGAGCAGGCTGTTTAAGTGGTGTTGGAACCTACCTCCCCGGCACTGTGGGGCAGGGGTGCAGGATTTTTAAGCGGTGTCAGTTCCTACTTCATCAGCAGGTTAGAGGGGCAGAACTGGATACTGTTCTACTTTTAATTTAGGACTGATCAGGTGAAGCCTGGACACATGCAATTGCTTTTGCTTAGGAGTGCCTTCTTATTTCTTTTGAGAGAAGATCTATATAGTAAAAATGTCAACAAGTGAGTTCGATTATTTAACTCATGCAACAAGGAGGAGATTTTGCATCTAATCTCAGTTGACACAATCTTAAAGTTCGAAATTGTTTGATGCGAATCCCCAGAGACAAAATTGAATGCAGTGAGACATGTTTTTAATTCATCTGCTTCATGTCGTTGTTTTAAGAAAAATATTTTACATTGGGCACTAAAAGAGACAAATTATAGATTTATATCTGATGATGATCGATGTGATTTTACTGTTATACATTCATTTTTCGGCCTTGAGTAACTCCATTTATTTCTCCACTGAAAAGTCGTGATAGTCGGCTCAAAATATTGATAAATGAATGGAGTGAGATATTTAATTCAAACTAGGCTTTAAAAGCTCAAAGGAAACGGAAATTGAGATTTGCAAGACAAATCTTATCAGAAATATTCAAACCGAAGTTAAACAATAACAATGTAAACATTGAGCAAGGTCAACTAAATTTTGATTGGTTTACGCATCACTGCGTTGTAACAAAACGATTTGATTGGCTACAGGAAGAAACGCATATTTTATCGTTGAAACGCGTTGGAGGGCTGCTAATGAATATTCATGAGTTTCGAAATACGTTGATTCGCGTTTCATACGCAATTTAAACTCAACGCACGTACAACGCGTTGGAAACGCACATAAAACGCGAATTCGCAGGACAAATACGCGGGCGGTAGTGTACCAAATTATTATTGGAAATCTCATGCCACGGCTCAATTTTGCAACGTGTAATCAAATTCCTATTTCAAACCAACAGGCACATTTTTGTATGCTCTTGGTGCTTAAACCATATAAGCCTAACCGTGAAAATACGTGTAGGTTAACTTTCTAAAACGACATGTAATCTGAAAATGGTTCGTCAAATTTTTAAGGATTGAAAAGTCTTTAAAATGGTTAAACGAGCTGTCATGCTGGGACGATTATTTTATGCATACTAGCTACAAAATATAGTTACGCTATAGTTGCTACATGTACAAAAAATTTCCTAACCATAACCTACGCCTAAATACCATTATATGTATACCAGTTCACTGCTTCCATTTATTGTTTGTTCAAACATAGCGACCCCAACACACACAGTCAAAATACAAGCTCGGGCCACTGGAAACGCCATTGAAATGCGTTTCGGTAGAGGGCTTATAGTGGCCCGGTTTAATGTGCTTCCTGGGCCCCTTGATCAATAGTGATTGTGATGGGCAAATTCTAACGTCTATCCGTTTGCACGATTTCCTTCAATTGAGGAAGCTAGTCATAGTATATTAAACCAACCTGACTGGTAAATCATAAACGGGTACAACATGATAAACGGTGTTGTCGTAAAGGCTGTGTCCAAAAGTCGATTTCTCTCCGCACACCCAGCACCATGAGGATATGAAAACTTAAAGGCGTGATCCTTGACACATGGATTAGCCTTGTTCATACTGAAAACCCGTAAACGGATACTTTGGCTAACAGTTAAAAAACAATATGAAATGCCGCAAAACTTGACATTTCACATTGATCTTAAAGGAATTGTATGCCCTACCCTCCTCAATATATTCAGTGGACCACCCCGAGTGCATTATATCAAATCAAATTAGTATACAGAGGGGTGTAAATGAAACTTTAGTAAGAATATAATATAGCAAATGTGTTGGAAGATTCCACCAGTTAGGAAATGCACCAACACCTGTTATAAAGGAACATATCGTTTTGTGAAACAAACATCTGCCGAATCCAGAAAAGTTTTGACGTCTACAAGTCTAGGAGAAGGTCTTTGGTTAGGCGGGAAACTGTAACAATATCTGCTCAGAGATTACTATCTCTTTGCAGACGAACGTCCGATTGGACAGAAGATAAAACCCAGCGATGGGTAAATACCGATATTAAATGTTTGTTCTTCTCTGATCTTGTTGAAAATAAATACTGCTCGAGCATCAGATTTCAAAACGGAGCTCTTAACATCGCATGCCGGGATTTAACTTCCGGACAATAATATGCTAGGAATTGTCTTCTGAACTTCGTTACGGTCGATTAATAACAGCTATAATTCGGCAAGCATTACTTGTGAAAATGCCCATTCTTAAACATATAAAAGAAAAACACTAATAATCCTGAATCTATTTTGTCTAGTAAATGTTACAATGTATAAGTATGCAACATTTGATCAAAATATACCATGCGAGGAAGAGTTATGAGCATTTTCACTAAAAGACCTCGACAGGCAGAAGTGAAGTTTCACGAAGCTTCGCCACGGCTTTGCATACCAGTTGCTGGACAATGTAAAAAATAAGTATGAAAAATTTGATCCAAATATACCATGCGATTCAAGAGTTTTTGATTGATTGATTTATTTCGGTATAAAAGATCAACAATACATGTTACAACAACAATGTGATAACAAATATACATGCTGAAACATATACATTTAAAAAATCGCATTTGAGAGTTCATGGTTTGCTAATCAGTACCAAGGATAACACAAAAAAGAGAAAGTGATTTCTCTTATTTCCATTGAGGTCCATTATTATGTGTTATGAGCATTTTCACTAACTGACCACGGACGGGCAGACGGACGGACGAACGGACTCACATATTGATTACAGTGCAGACCCAACTGTCGTGCAAGATTGTAGTGCAGATCAAAAGGTCGTGTAAGACTCACATAATGATTACAGTGCAGACCCTAGTGATGTGCAATATAGTGCAGACCAAGGGTCGTGCAATTTTATACGGTCGTGCAACATAGTGCAGACCCAAGGGTTGTGCAATTTTAATCTGACGACCACAGGTAAAGGATTTTATATATCTGTAAGTTGCTCTATTTTAGTATACCATCTGTGGTGGCCGAGTGGTCATTCACAAATAGAGAGAACCTACTTTAATAAAAAAAATGGCAGGCTCGGTTCTATTGAGTCTGTTCATGAGAACCAATGGAAAGTCCAACAATTCTCAGGCCTCCTAACACCGGAAAACCTAATTTTAGTGAACAATTTAAAAAGATAATTAAACGATATAAAAAGAGGGGTACAACATGGATATCATGCGACAGTCTGCATACCTGGTTGTAAACCCAATCACGATTGATAGCTGTGGTTTTCCTCTTTTATTGCACGACGGTGGGTCAGGACTATCCTGACGTAAAGCTTTCACCCGTTGGATGGTAACCGGATGCTTGTCTTTGTTTGGGTCCACAGTGGCTCAACTTTAGCTTTTCTTTAGCTCTGACTATCTGTGAGTTAAAAGCCATTGTCTTTGTTTAGTCATAGTGTATTAATTTGATTAGAGTGTTTCTCTGTGATGATGCATTGCATACGTAAGGAATCCTCCATGCGAGCTAAACAATTTTTGTGTTTTAACAACAGAATCTAGGGCGAAGATTTGGAGCCATCGAAATGCAGTTAAGCCCCCTCGCCCGGTGACTTAGGCTGCTGTCTATTCTAAGGCGGTGGGTGGGTCTGTTGTTGTTGAATCATTGTTTATTGTTCCTTCCATTAGTTTGTGGGAGTTCTGTGTTTGGTCTATGTTTTGCTATAAATTACTTAGTGTCCTTTCTAGTTAAGCAATCATATCGACGGGGAAGAGAGAGCTGGTTGCTTTACTTTGATTTTCTTCCTGATGTATTGTGAACGTTAGTGTTCTGTGGCTCTTCCTCATGGTACCGTGGGTTGATCTGCGGCGTGTGATTGTGGTATTTCCAGGTCACACTTACTAACGTCTTTTGTCTTACACATTTTATGTGTGTAATGTGAGATAGAGTGTTGATGTTTGTCACCATGACATATGTCAAATAGAATGGCTGTTCCTATGTTCCTGTAACAGCACATAATAATCCAGATATCACTACTGGAGCCTTTGACTCTAGCGTACTGATATCCTTGTTTGACACCCAAATTGCAGTATAAAATCATTTGGGAATTTACTTCTTCTCGGTTAGACTTCAGTTCTGGAATGTTTATTGTAACATTGTCATCATTGACCAGAATTACTATTCGCTTATTATTTACCACCCTTTAGCAGCATGTCTGTGTGTATTAATTCTATAAGGTGCTGCTTATTCTCATCATTACACAGAAAATTCTTCCAATTCTTTGGTTTTTCGATTTTCAGTCCTTTTACTATCAGTTTGTCTGAGGATTCTCTTAGCTTTCTTTCCAGAGCTTTAACAGAAGTGGTTGAATACACATCGGTACTCATCCATTTTGACAGTATTACTATACAATTTCTCTGTGATCTACCCACAATTGTCTGTAGAACAGTGCATTAGCATCCTAAATGGTAAGCGCATTCACAGTTGGGTCTGGCACAGCAATGATGACACTGAAGCTGTTAGCTTTATTTGTCTATGCAAGAAAGCCACCAGCAGCATCAACGCAGTAAGAAATAGGGGTGAGGCAATATATCACCAGCTGAGACATATCAATGTTGATTTCACCACTCTGTGACTCCACCAGTAGTTTCGTCACTATGCTTCCCATATGTCTATACTCTATGACCTTATTCTGTCAGGTTGTATGCCTAACAGACTTCTTGGTAACCGCCGTTGTTTAAGAAATAGATTCGCGCTCTCAGTGATTTGTTGCTTAATATATCACTGGATGGAGGTCAGTCGTTAAAGTGAGTAAATCATGAGCGCGAAGTGCGAATGATTTATCAACTTACGACTGACCGACAGACAGTGATATATTAAGCCACAAATCACTGTCAGTGCGAATTTATTTTGATTCTAACACACAAAAAGATTAAAAACTTCATAGTCTATAACGATTCCGCCATCTTGAACTAACTGTCAGAATTTCCCGCAACTATTGTTTAGACTGAAACGCGTGTTTTTACGTCCATATTAAACGTCAAGTAGTTGTAAAAACGACGTTACGCCGTCTATTGTCAACGTAACAATGCCGTATGATATAGATGACGTCATGAAATTCAAACTGGCGACTACATGACGTCACGTCGGTCTGTGCCCAGTCCGTGCAGTGATTTATCAACCAATAAATCACTGAGTTTAACCATTAGCTATATAGGCGAGGTGTGTTAGAATTTAAGTTTTATCCTCTTAATAAGCTCAGAAGTATTCTCCTTTTACCAGTCTGTTTTCTACGAACGCCTTTCTGTAAACTGAGCCTAGCTTTTCATCATATCCAACTCTACATCTGTTGAAACAACGGCACCAGAAGATATGTTATTGAGTTATGATTTATCAGTTGCTGCATTACAGTTTTGCTTATATACACTTAGTGACTTTTGCTTTCTGCTTTTGATAGATCCTTATGTGCACTTGTTGATTCTGGCTTGATATCTGCTAATAAGAACGTTGTCATCAGATATCGAGACCGCGTATGTATTTTCATCATCCATCCCTGGTAGCTAGCATGGTTTGGGAATTATTCCAGAAATGCCTACATACGTTGCTCCTCTGTGAGATTTGGAGTTATTCATGAATGTTTCCGCCATGATTTTTGCTGACATCTGCACGACAACCTGGACTTTGGGGCATCATTTGCTACAGGGTGTGTGGTCTCAATACTGAAACTCATTGAATAGACATGGCTAGGTTTTTAGCATAGTTGTTCCCATCACAGCTAAAATTCAGGTAAGCATGCGGTGGATGCATTCATCATATAAGAGAAAATCAGTCGATTTACTGCCTCGTGTAGCTGTAGTACGAGACATGGGTTCTGTGTTTGTCTTTGTTCTGTTGTGCATTACTATGTGTCCTTTCTAGTTTTGCAATCATCTTGAAGAGGAACAGAGAGCTGATTGCTTTGCTTTTATTGTCTTACGGATGTCTTTCTACTGTAAATTTTATGTGACTCTTCCTCACGGTACCGTGGGTTGATCTGCGTTGTGTGATAGTGGTATTTTCTGATCATAAATATATGCTGCCTAGAATTGAGCTACTTTACCCAGTAAACAATTACATGTCTCATTGCAAAACTTGTAGTACTGGTCGATGTTTGCAAGGATATGCTGATCACAATTTGTCCACATTTCTTTGATAGTTAAGTAGATATTTGTCTCAACTTTCTTTGTATGTATCTGGAAGGTTTTCAAATGCCTTGTTTTCTTCATCTTTGTCAAGGAAACGTTTCAGTAACATTCTCTCAAAATTTTTAAGCAAGCCGAGACTCTCACATATAATTTCGACATTGTATGCTTATCAGAAACTTGGGAAACAGAAAAAGAAAAAGTTACAGTACACTCAAAAGCAAGAAAAACGGATAATCATGGGAGAATGGCAGTTACATGTAAGTCCTCACAGCATTTCATTTCAGAGAGAATTACAGAGTATGACACAGAGGATGTTGAAGCACTTTTTATTCATATTAGACCAGAACATTTGCAAAGTTTTTTTGCTAATAGCCTCTTATATTCCTCCCACAAATGCTGGTTAATTTAACAAACTTTTAGAAATGGTACAAAAGGCTAAAAAGGTATATAAATGTGATCTGTACAGGTTTACTTTAACTCAAAAAGCTATTTTTGGGGAAATAAGGATAAGAATACAGAGGGCATTATCCTAGAAATTTTATATCATGAACACTGATTTCATTTGTGTAAATGATGGTGCTCCAACCAGAAGAAATGCTAGTAGTGTCATTGATTTATTTCTAGTAAAGCCGCAGGTTTATAGAAAAATAAAATGTTGTACTACACTTACGCATGAGTGTGTGCGTTCAGATCATATTGCAGTATAACTAGATATAGAAGATGAGATTATAGAGGAGTCAGTTGAAGAGAGATATTTAGTAAACAAAACAATTTGGGCAAAATGGAAAGAAATGACAGAGGAAATGTTAGTGAATGGAATGATAATCACTGTCATGATGATTTAGAGACTATGTATAATTCATTCATTGAAGTTTTAGAAGGGTGTATAGAGGAATGTGTTCCTAAGAAAATGTTGAAATTAAGTGACAAAAAATCAAATCCCCATTGGATGAATGAGGAGGTTAAGGCAAAAAGAACTGAATTAAGCAGATCGAAAAAGATGTTTAAACCAAAAGGAACACCAAATAACTTAGAGAAACCAAAGGAGTTAGAAGAGTCCTTTTTATTGAATGTGAGGCTCAAAGTGGATGGACAGATGAGACATGTAAAAAAATAGAGATGCACACACGTCCAAAGGATAGGTGGAGAGAGTTTAAGAAATACAACAGAGAACAAGACGAGGTTTTGCCTCTGTTGGATGAAGGTAAGCCAGTGTTTAGTACAGAAGAAAAAAGTAAGTTGATGAAAAATGTGTTTTTTGGTGGTAAGAACATGATAGGAGAGGATTTAGATGAGGAATTTAAGACTGAAATAGACAGAAAAGTAGAAAGTATACAGGAAAATTTAAACCATGAAAAAGGTGATAATTTCTTAAATGATAAAATTAGAGAAGAGGAGACAGAAGCTGCCATACAGCTACTGCACAAAGATAAAGCACCAGGAACAGGCAACATTTATGGAAAAAATTACTTCAGGAAAGGAGTCAGGCACTTAGCAAAGCAATCAATGTGTTATTTAATAAGTCATGGAGTGAGAAAATAGTACCCCAAGATTTGAAAGTAGCCAAGGTTAAGTTTTTGAGAAAGCCAGGAAAGACCAGCTACCATAATGATGGATCCTATTGACCAATCAGTCTGACTAGTGTACTTGGAAAGTGTTTAGAAAGAATAGTATTTACTAGACTTTACTCCTTTATGGAACATAACAGGATCCTGGATCCAGAGCAGGAAGGGTTTAGAAGGTTCCATGGAACTAGTATGGCAATGTTGCGGTTGGTACAGAATATTATACAAGGATTCAGTGAGGGACAAGTGACATTAGCAGTATTTGTAGATATGGAGAAAGCGTTTGGCTCAGTGTGGAGAAATCGATTGTTGGCTAAGCTACATATTATGGGTATCACTGGAAACAAATGGGGACGGCTCCAAAGCTTCTTGGAGTCAAGACAAGCTTTCTCCTACATGAAAGGAGCAGATTACACCAAATTCTATACCATGATGGATTTGCCTCAGGGTTCAGTTCTCTCTCCTCTGCTTTTTAATTTGTTCATTAGTAAAGGGGAAAAAAGTAAAGTTTGCGAATGATGGTATGATTTGGCAGACAGGGTCAGACGCAAAACTCCTAACGGAAGCCCTAGAGATGGACTTAGTGGAAATTAGGGAATGGACAAAGAAATGGAGAATGAAGTTAAATATAGAAACAACAGAATTTTGCATATTTAGTAGAAAGACTGAAGAAGAAATGTCCAACATTACTGTTAAAATGGATGGAAAAGATATTAAAAGAGCAGATTCACCAAAATTGCTTGGAGTCATGCTTGATGAGAAATTAAATTTCCACAAACCTATTGATGCTGTAGAAAGAAAAGCCACTAAGGCAGCTAATTCACTGTTAATTGTAGGTAGGTCAGAACAGATAAGTGCTGAAGTTGTATCAAAGCATTGTTCTTCCTCACATGGAATACGGATCCACAGTATTAGGCTGTAGCCCAGACTAGCGTATCTGGCAAAAAAATCACTGATGCTTACCCCGAAAGTAGCAAAGCTGATTTTTTGCACAAGGAATATTTGAACATTCGGTAATACAAAACCACTGTATAGCAATTCGTTGCGAATTGCGAATTGCCGTATAAGCGACTTTTGTATGGGAAGCCGTTTTCCTTTAAAAATCGTAATAATGATTTAAACGCGTTGTTAAACATGTTATCATAGCAAATGGGGCTGTAAATGGTATCTTTTCTGCCCCATATATACTATTGTATGTAATGAGGAGGGGGAACATATTTTGATTTGCCTTATGTTAAAAATCGAGCTTGAAAGCCCAGACTGTCTATGCTTTTCAAATTCGTGTTAGTTCGTTTTGATTTGTTAAGTAATCTTCATGACCAAAAGGAATATGACGATTATTTGGTTATAAGCTGAGAGTTAATTTGCTTGCAACAATAAAAAATAAAAATTGAAATAATATATTCATTTGTTAATCCATGTGGCAAAAGCAAACATAGGTACCCCATCAACAAAAAAAGAAAAAAGAAACAGAGGAGTCCAACAGCGTGACTATCATCCCACACAAGACTACAAGAGGATAAGAAACTATATCCAAATGACTTGTATAATAAACATGGTTAAGAAACAATAAACCTTACATTTTCTAACGAGGTGATTATGCTGCTAGTAAGCACTGAACAGACGTAAACAATGTACATGGCACAAATGAAGAAACTTACACCACCTCACTGAAAAGAATGTGTGTGTTTTCAGGTTATAAACACAGCTAACTATACTCGTATAAATTGATAAAAGTCTATTTTTACAAAAAAACTAATTCTTTCCAATCCTCCATGAGTCATCACCCGGCGGTGATGGAAGATTTTATGAGCAGAAAACAGAAGTTAAAGGTATAATAGGTATACGTAACATTTGGACTACTGATGTCGTAAGCCGCAACAATGAAAGTAAGAAAGGCGGCTAGATCAGGAATCGAGTACTACACCTGAAACTGGATACCACATTGGAAAGTGACAAAAACACAATTAAATATCACAAACAAGAGCCAAGAGGTCAGCACGTTCCCAGCATGCGACCAAAAGGCAGCAATAACAGACGCGAAAGCGTGACAAACACAAGACATACATAACACAAATGATCCAAAAAAGAAGCACCGCCTTCAAACTGTCAGTAAAATCTTTTACTGGAGGGCTTAAACCAGTTTCATGGCGCCAGTTTCAGCTGCATGATATTTCCCCACCATAGTTTTTAATTGTGTTTAATCTATTCTTATATTTGTCTTTTCTTTTCCTATTTTCTTTTTTTTCTTTGCTTTTTTGCTACTTTTTCTTTCATTTTCAGTAGTTTTGTCCTTTTTGACTATTTTTTTTCATTTTTAGCTTTGTATTTGATTTTAATGGACTTGTTTCTATGTTTTTACATCTTTAAACAGTTTTACTACCTTGCAAAATGTTTTGTTAATACATGTAAAACATACAAGTATGCCATATCAAAGACATGAAGCTTACAAAACTGCATTCTTCATAAAGGAAGATTTAATTAAATCACTCAAATTCGAGTGTTGGAGAGCCAGATGTGAACAGGTAATATATGTACTTCAAACTATGCTATAGACATTCAGGTACGCATGCTGTTGAAGTAAGATATTTGTGAAAAGTTAATATTGTGCATCGAAATGTTGCTGTGGAAGTTCTGAAACTTACTTAACTACTTATCCCTTGTTTTGATTTTTTAAATATAAAATGATGTTTTTAATACACTTCAATATTGGAAGAAATCTCAATAAATCCATATATGGATACATCAGTATGTCGTTCAGGTAATGCCATAACAGTATGTAAGTATGGAAAGTCTAGTTGTCATGGTGATTGTTTTATCAAACCAGGTATGGAAAATTAGTCCATATTGTCTTGTTGCTAGGCAACCGTCTATAATCACGAGTAAAGGTTTCTGACCAGTTTCAGGAAGGGGATTATACTGTTGTATCTAACAATCATTACTGTTAATGCTTCAAGTCTTTTTTTAGATTTATAATATGGAACGTGTTGAGCATTCATTTTTTTGCCTTTAGATTAGCTTTGAGGACTTCAATGTGTCACTTGACTGAAATGAATCATAATACCATACACTTTTTACATTATACACAATTGACATCACAAAATACATCCTTTACAACAGTTAATGCTAATTTTAAGAGAATGGAAATAGCAACATTCATAAATAAATTGACCACACACCTATATATTTATAGAAAATGTGATATTGTACATAATAACATTGGGTCAGTTGAACAAATTATTGTGATTGTTAAACATTTATGATACACTTAATATATTGGCATTCTACATTATAACATCTAATTTATCCTCAATAATAAATTAAAGACTACATGTATATATAAAACTCATTTGATGTATAGTGTGACAGGACAGACAGAAGACCTCTACGTCTGTTGATTTTTGAATATAAACGTCAAAATATTCTCACGCTTTACGCCCAATAATTATGTAATGAAGCACAATGGTGCCATCCTATATCAACTTTATTTACATATAGGCTATTATCGCATACTTAGAAAGGAGTAAGTAATCGTTCAGGACGTACTTAAAATTGCGATGTTTATTTGCATATCTACCCATCTGGTTCGTCAAAACAATGCATTGAATAAAGCGAATCTATTTTACAGCCTATGTGCTCATATTCAAGGCCATCTTAAACTGTCCATTCTTACGTTACAATAAATTTTGTGTTGTGAAACAGGCACTCGGACGCCCCACTACATACGCAAGCATTTTAAACGTGGCTTGTTGGTAGGATAAGCAATGATCCCCTAAAATACGTTTTCATGCCTTATGGCGACGGCAGCCATATTGGATATTAAATCTCACTCAAACAGGCAGCAATGTAATCTTTGAACAGTTATGATGTGTTTGTCTGAAAATTATCAAATTGAGTCGTGGCAGATACAGATGGGAGAAAACGAAACATTACGTATTATCTGGTTACATATGGTACACAACATTGCATGCGTAATGCTAAAGCAACATGTCTTTGAAATTGAAACTAATACTCAAAACATTTAAAACAAACACATTGTCATTCCTGAAAGGTAGTTTGATTTCAATTCGATAACGCGTTGCTGAGATAATAGCGTTTGTATTAAACGCATGCATACATATGACGTACATGGGCTACCATACTTTATTAGCTCTAGTGGCGTTATGCAATTCCGAGAAGTTTGCTATACAGTGGTTTCGTATGCACCATATATACATCTTCAAATTTATACTATAATAAACCTTGCTACTTTCGGGGTAACTATTTTTGAATTTTTTCACCCTGGGCCCCAGCCTATATGGCAAATAGGAAATTGTGAGCAACTGGATAAAATTCAAAGAAGATGTCTAGCTCTGTGTTTGGGTACTCCTGTTACTTCAGGAATAGAGGCTTCGGATGTGGAGGCTGGAATTATGCCATTAGATCTACGAAGAGAATAATTAGCAGTCAGAGAACTTGTAAAAACCATGGCTAAAGATAAAAATGAAGAAATTGCAAAATGCTTTGAAACATGGAAATATCAGACAGAGGAAACACCAGAAAAGATTTTATCATCATTTAACAAGGCTTTAATGCAGATGACAGATGTAATCACAAACACAGGATTAGATGTTAGAGTAATAAAGCCAGAAGCTTCATATCTTCAGTGTCTCGTACCTTCCATTCAGCGTCCAGAATACTGGAATAATCTTGGATCTTCTAAATCAAGAAGCAAAGCCCAAGAGGATAAAGCGAAAATAATCATTGAATAACAGATTCGTTCAGCTGATAAAGATGTGATCTGTGGCTTTACTGATGGTTTATGTAGGGGGAATCCAGGTCCTTGCGGAGCAGGAGCATGTTTGATTCTTCCTAATGAAGAGAGGATTGACCTCAAGCAACCTGTTTCCAAGCGATAATCAATCCTCCTAGAAGAACTAATGGCCATCAAGATAGCACTGGAAAACTGGAATTCTTTCTCTTGGATGGGAAAATACGTCACATACGTCAGCAATATTTGAGATTAAACAAGTCATGGAAATTCTGAAAAGTCAAAATGTAACAGTAGAACTTAACTGGACACCAGGTCATGCAGAAAAAGCAGGCAATGAAATAGCAGATAAACTGGCCAAGGAAGCAGCAGAAGAAGCAGAGAATATGCCAGATGTAGACACACCCCTTACCTCTTGATGTTAAACGGGCAGTGAGGGACTCTTGCAAGATTAAGTGGCAGAATCGATGGGAAGCTTCACAGAGAGGGAGACACATGGTAGCATTTGGTAGCATCCCATTTCAACGAATAATTACCCAACTTAGAACAGGGTACTGTTACTTGAATGGTTATCTGCATGCAGTAGGATTGAAGGAGTTACCTCTATGTACCTGTGGGGAGCCTGAGAGTGTGAAAATTTTCATTGAGGAATGTGAACAGTATGAAGAGATCCGAGAAAAATTGAGGTAAAGACTGTTCTTTGGCAAAGGCAAGAGTGAATTTTCTTCCAAGCTGTTTCTTGAGGTTAAAGTAGAAGATGATTTCAAAGAATGTAGATAAATCATTAGTGACATCTTTGAAGAAAACGTTTAAAGCACTAAAAGATTTAAAACTCAATATTTTTTTTTAATTTTTCTTGACAACCGAACCTGATTCACATGTCTTATATAATGTACCTGAGAGTGTTAACCATAAAAAAGTACCAAAGAGCCTACCTACCAGAGAGACACTTCGGTCAAAGGGCTGATAACAACAACAACAACAACAACAACAACAACAACAACAACGTTTTCATCTGTATCGTTACTTTGTGTACCTGCCATATTTCACTTGAACCTTCCATGCTACGCAATTCGATGAGTACCTATATCAACTGTGCTTGTTTTTTTTGATATGAGTGAGTGCCTAGGACGATACACTGGACAAGTGGAGAAGACGTTACGTAAGCTAAACAATTTAAATATGTGTGATTAAACAACAACATTCTCTTGCTTTGCCCTCGACCCACCATGCTCAATCTAAGAGATGACCATCTCCTTAATTACACCAAAACCAAAACAACAATATAGAATGGGTGACCGATTATCCGACCTTTTTATTTCTTATCGTAGCCAACGAACATGAAAAGTACACCTATTCTAAACTAAATTTTTGAAAGTATATCCGTGAACAGACAGCATACGTAACGAAGTATTTGATCTAATCAAATGTATTTGCCCGATTATTAAACATAAATGGACACCAGTACAAAACTCACCCACGTGCGAGATACTCGCCGCCCAGCTAAAAACCTCCATTCCCGTACATGAGGAAAAAGCTGTGGATTACTTGCACTGCAATATATCTCTGCGAGATAAGTGGCAACCCAACACCCTGTGATCAATGAATATGCTGTCTCAAAGCAAACAAGTTTGGCAAAAATGGTCTTTATACTTGAAAACTGTAACTGATTCAATTGAATAAATATACTGACAGACTTTAAAAACGTAACCCCTTGGAAAGCAACTTTAATTTATGTTTCGTAAAAAAAAGAAAAACAAATTTTGATTTTGTTTAAAAGAATGTTCAGTTGTTTGTTACACATGAAAAACGTGTGCAATTAAAATGAAGTCATGGAGGAATCACTCCCATATTGGTTGGCATGTCTGCGATACAAATTGTTTGCATATTCGGCGTTTTTCTGTTGGTACCTTTTCACTCGATGGCTAAAAATCTCTGTTGCTTTAAAAGATGTTTCATTGGCCAAATTAATTTGAAGCAGTAACGTAGTCCAGGCCCTGAGGTTATAAAACTTGAGTACAGTCTCAAACTCAAAATAAAGTGCAATGATTGGCTGCTTGCGCACACGTGTCAGCAAGCAGGCAGTCATTGTGCTTTATTTTCAGCTTGATAATGAACTCAAGTTTTATAACCTCGGGACCAGTTTACTTTTACAATTATAATTAGAGTGTGGAAGACAACTTATGATGACATTATAAAAGCAAAGAAAGTTTACATTTAACTGTATTTTAAAAGATATAAAGGAAAGTTGTTGTTGTATTTGTAAAGTCCGTCAGTATATCAGTTACCATGTTGTCAATAAAATTGACTGGTTATCCCTATATAATTCCTCTACCATAATTGCAAGCATGCAAGTGCATACATACTAGCCAAAGTGCGGAATGCTCATTTGAATAGTGATATCCCCATTTTCAAAATTCGCATTTTTGTCACAATTTGTGAGACATGACTTTTTTAAATAGCCCACTTTCACACTTTTTTTCATTTCAATAGCCAAACTTATATTGAACACTTTTAAAGTGCTGAAAAGAACATTCATTCTGCATGAGAATCGTAGCTATAGGGTTCGGTGCACAATTAATCGGTCCCATTCAACTCCATGTAAAAAGGCAGAATTCGAGCATCTGCAAATTTTTCCAGGGCATTGCTTGGACTTTTTTCTGTCTGTGAGTGGCAAGATCTGTCATTCACCTATCAAAAAAGTGAAAAGACAGCCTACCTTGATAATCTCGTTTTCTCAGCATTCTCTGTTCTTTTGGGAACAGTCAAAAAATCCGGGCTGAAATCCGACCCGCGTCAGACGTTACCTGGGGAGTGCGCCGGGGAGTCTGTGACAAAATAGTCCACACAAAGATGCATTTTACTGCATCAGCCTGACAAACATAGACCAATGTTGAATCACATGTACATTTAAAGTCGAATAAAGCGCCCATTTACGCCATAAAGGGCCCAGAAACGGCAAGTGCTAAATTTCTAAAGGTACTATTTTCGTTGGCTACCAAACCGGAAGACTGTAATTGTGTACTAATACCTTCAAGAATCTGCAAATTTTTGAATTTTTAAATTTTGTCTCTGTGACATATCAAACTCATTGAGTTAAGTAAAAAATCGCCCAAAAAGACTAGCTCAGCCACCAAAAAGCGATACAAATCCAGGATTTCATATGTGACCCCCCTCACAAGCTGATACAAGCAAAAGTTCAATTATTCAAACTAGTCTGGTGAAAAAGTTCATTGTTTCAATTATTTCAAAGAATCTCAAGAACCCAAAAGCAAAAAAGGAAATTTAAGGAATTTGTAAGAGTCATTAAAGGATAATCTCACATAAACTTTAGTTACAAAATTTAAAAACTGAAGCTAAAAAATCAAATTTTAAAGTGATTTTAAGCAAAATCACGAACAGTTTTGAATCACATTCAAATTTGCCCCCCAAACCAAGCTACGTTGCACCCAAGCATGCTGAAAACAGCAATTTATACCACTTACTTTGTGTCTGAAGTAGAGCAGCTTCACTGATGAGTGCCTGATGCTGGACGAAACACATCATTTCATTCTAATCATGATCTACACTGCTAGTTCTGAATGTGAAATATTCCGTAATTTACATGCTACCAAAATGGCCAGAGTGGGAAAGATTTGAGACCTAGGTCTAGATTTAATGCCCATATCATAATGGAAATTGCTCATCCTCTTTTTTGATGAAACTATATCCCAAATTTGAAATTTCAGAAAACACTGTAAGTAAAGATTACTCATTAGAACGGACTCATCGAACGAGAAATATCACAACCCGCTTAAGCACATAATACTAGTATCTGTGTGAAAGTGCTTCATTGGGGGTTAGGTAACTAAATGAGCTTTAATAACTGTGTTATATCATTATCTATGTGAGGCGGTTCTAATGAGTAGCTTCAAAAACAATTTTGAGAGTGAGGCGACTCTAATGAGTACCAAACAATACTACTGCTTGTGTGGTCGAAATAAGAACAAAATTTGATCTCGGGTGAAACTGGGGGGGGGGGGGGGGGGGGGGCTGCAGTTGATTTGTTTAGCTGAAAAGTTTAAGTTTGTGTTCAAACTAGTACAGCCTCGACCGGGTGAGTTGAACAGCCAAATACAATTGAATTTTATTGGTCTAAGCAATGAGGCCAGGGAACCTGCTTGGGGGAATGGTCCCGACCAGTCCCTGCGGATCCTCATCATTATTATGCCTTTAAGTGCCATCTCTATGAGGCGGTTCTAATGAGTGTAAGTATCCTAAGAGTGTTTTACTAAATACCCATATGCTAAGTCACCATACTGGTATAGTTAAAGTGAGTAAGCACTCATAGCACATTTCAGTAGAAAAGGGAATACAATCACAAAATCAACTTGCACAGCAGTGCTAGCCAGTCTGCAAAAACGGAGTATCACGGTCAGCCTGCTCGGATTGATTAGTCAAATCCTGGTCAAAACTGTTTGTGTATGGCCATTTAATTGCATTTTCTGGTATATAATGCAATATAAGTCTTTCCTCGAGAGAACCAGGCTTTAAAGATGATTTTAAGAAAAATTTAAAATTTAAACTAAAATTCAATAAAATTTTAAAATTTAAATTTAAATTTCATCCAAAAATAATTTCAAATTATTTCTATTTTGGTTCCTGATCTGTGTGCGAAATTTCATCTGAATTCATTGAAAAATGACTGTTTTACAAAGATTTTCGTTTTTTTCACATTCTCTCTTATAGGGTTCGGTGCACAATTAATCGGTCCCATTCAACTCCATGTAAAAAGGCAGAATTCGAGCATCTGCAAATTTTTCCAGGGCATTGCTTGGACTTTTTTCTGTCTGTGAGTGGCAAGATCTGTCATTCACCTATCAAAAAAGTGAAAAGACAGCCTACCTTGATAATCTCGTTTTCTCAGCATTCTCTGTTCTTTTGGGAACAGTCAAAAAATCCGGGCTGAAATCCGACCCGCGTCAGACGTTACCTGGGGAGTGCGCCAGGGAGTCTGTGACAAAATAGTCCACACAAAGATGCATTTTACTGCATCAGCCTGACAAACATAGACCAATGTTGAATCACATGTACATTTAAAGTCGAATAAAGCGCCCATTGTACTCATGTTTACCTGTTTGAACCGTATTCCTGTGTATCTAACATCTGATTTCAAGGGACGTTATGCGGTCTACACGATGCTTTTTACTCGAAGATAGATATTGGATGTATGGCGCCTCATAAAATGTCAGTTAGCTGAGCTATTGCCATCTGTTTATTCAAAGAATGCATAAAGTTTTTCTTCTAGATTCTTTCGTAGCAAGCGAGCTGGCGTTTGCCTAGCGAAAGGCGAACTTATTATACAAACAATCTGAAGCCTTGAATAAGATTAGCAATATTATAGCCGGTGAAATTGAAACCTTCTGAGCCTGAGCAAACAATACGTATAATGATGATGTGTCATTTTGCCTTTTAAAACCCAAAACTAATCTGGGTCTACATTATTTGCCAATGCACCGACGATTACTGGTACATCAACATACGCCATGGTGTCTGAGCCCAATGAATACCAAACTCAATTCGAACCAACGCTACTTCTAACTATCAAATTATCGAGTTTTTCTGTAGATACACATCGGCTACGACTAACCGGGGAAAGAGAGCCAACTGCTTCACTTTAAATGAATTCTTTTTTCATGTACGTGGATCTTTGTTTTTGATGTGTGTTTATGCCTCTTCCTCACGATGTCATGGGTTGGTCTGTAAATGCGGCATTTAAAGTTATAATCGCTTGGGTTTTCCACTTTCTATTCAAAATACAAAATTATGCTTTCAACTGGGATCATACAACTGTACTGGCTGTAAATCAGATGTGTGTGGGGAGCACACAATAATTTATTCAGAAGGATAAGAGTTAACAGTAAAATATGTAGTAATACGTCTTTTCTAACGGAGATGCTCTCAAACACATAAGTGGACATACCGAGCTTCCATTTAGATGACTGTCTCTGTTAATGACAAAATGTGGCGCTTTGCGAACAGTGAAGAAACAGATTAGTTAACACAAAATCAGGTGTATTGGGCAGTGCAATAAGATTTAGTACTTATCGTTTTGGCGGGCATTAAATGCTCTGCCGAGTCTGCGCATATGCGGTATGGATACGACAGCATGGAAAATGGCGTAGCCAGAACACTGAAAAAGTAACGCACATCAAAGGGAGACTCCTAGATCAAGCAATGGTTCTCATCAATTGTGCCCCTTTTCAAACTGGGAACTTCTTTCTAAAAGTGTTAAAAACGACCAGATCGAATGAAAAGTGACTCGATTATTGCGATGGCATTAGCTGATGGACAGATTGACAACAGATAGACTTTATTATATATCGGTGAAAACAAATGACTACAGTCAGGAATTGAATTGATTTAAGTAATGAATTCAATTTTGGAATGTTCATGGAATCATGAATACTTCGGGTCTCTTGCAAAGTAAGTGAAGCCCGAAGGGCTTCATGTTAACTTCGGAAGAGACCCGAAGTATGCATGATTCCACGAACATTAAAAAAACTGAATTTATTACTTATATTTACATTTTATATTATCAGTCAAGTATCAATTTTCAATTTTCACCTAACGTGGCTGGTTTCCCAGATATTTTGAATTAAATCAGGCCTCAGAATTAATGACGGCCCTGACGTAAAGCTGTAATCCGTTGGTTGGTGTCTGGTGCTTATCGTTGGCTGTGCCCACCGTAGCTCAACTGGAGGTATTCTTTAGCTCTGACTATCTGAGAGTCATGGGTCATTTTCTTTGTATCGCCAGAATGTGTTAATTTGATTTGATTGTGTCTCTGTGATGATACAATGCATTAGTTAGGAAGCCTACATGCGAGCGAAACAATTTTATGTTTTAACAAAAACGAAATCTAGGGCGAAGATTAAGCGCTGGTGAAATGTATTTAAGGCCCCCCGATGCTGTCCCTTTTAAGGTGGTGGTTCTGTTGTTGTTGATCTATTGTTTAATGTACTTCCCATTGTTTGTGGGAGTTCTGTGTTTGTCTATGTTTTGTTATACATTACTTTGTGTCCATTTTAGTTTTGCAATCACATCGAAGAGGAAAATAAAGCTGATTTTGCTTTGCTGTTGTTGTCTTGCAGATTAATTATTACTATAAATGTATCTGTGGCTCTTCCTCGCGGTGCCGTGGGTTGGTCTGCATTATGTGATTGTGGTATTTCCTGATCACACTCACTTACTTTTAGAAAGGTCACTGATATTTACATCAAATTCATCCAACACATTGAGAGCACCATCAAACAATACAATAACGACAACAGAATCACCAGAAGTTGCAGCAAACAGGGGATGCTTAAATATACTTACTGGCTAAACATACACCCAAGATTCTGTTGTTGTTTAAGCGTCTAAAATGATAAGCTCGCTTGGAGGCTCTCTAACAGAAAAAACAATAAAATCAAATTAACTAATTGTGATATAACATAGAGAAAGGCTATCAAAGTAAGGAAGAAGGCATATATCAGGAATCGATACGATCAAGTACAACACCTGACCCAGGATACCGTATGGGAAAGTTACAAATACACAAGAAAACATCACATGCAGGAGAGCCAAGAAGTCAGCCCTTTACCAGCAGGTGATCACAAGGCTGTATAACACATACAAGACGATGTGGCAAAGACAAACACAAAATAAAAAGATCCACAAAATAAGTACCGCCTTGGAACGGTCAGTAAGTAAATTACCAAAGGGCTTAAACTCGTTTTACGACACCAAACTCGCCCTTAATTCCGATGTGGATCAAGACACATTGATGTTTGGTTCGCATGAAAGATCCCTGACATATCCATGGATCATCTCTTAGTACATATAAACAAAGATAACAAAATGAGATAAAAACAAAGCTAAGTACTCAACAGTATAATACAACTGAATACCGAAGCAAAAGATATCACAGTTAAACCCCGGTGGGCGCTACAGCAGACGCAGCATCAGTAAAGCTTAACAGCTAAAAAACACAAATTAAGCCACGGTGATCTTGGGCAGAGACAAGCAACGGACTCTGGGTCCTCTGGTTTATCTCCACACAATGTTCACGTTAGATTCACCTTTTTCGGCTTTTGACTGAGGCATAGTTTACTTGGCATGTTGTCTGCTTTCTTAATTGACATAACATTAAAACAAGTCTATTTGACCAGGAAATACCACAATCACATAGCACAGACCAACCCTTGGTACACATATTTAGAGGCTCAAGCACAAAGGTAAGCTAGAAATGTCTATTCCACACTCACTTCTGTTGTTGAATAACTACAGTTAGTTCGCCGGCGTCACTGCGTTGTGGTCCTTGAACACTTTTATCCTAGCTTAGCACTGGTTCAACTCAGGAAGGCCTGTCCCTGTTTAACAGAAAGATTGTTGATGGGACGTGAAGAATTAAATCAAACAAACAATTCCAGTTAGTCATATGTCTGCTAAGGTCCTGGTAGACTTGTGCAGTCAATTCAATTAGGTTTTGTTTAGTCCTGTATATTTCCATGTATTGCAACTTCTCTCAAAAACCCTAACTGACCTTCCAAAAATCTGGTGATAAATGAAAGTTTTTCTGCTATCTGAGAGGGAAATGAGCTTTTTTTTTTGGTAGTACGTTTAAGATAAACATGTATACTAAAACCAACTGCTAATTGGTCACCTTACATTTTACGCTAGTTCAGAAAGTGAAACGTAGGGTATACAAAGGTCATGTTTTTTAAGTGAATCAATACTTTGCCGAGACTCTGCAAATTATTTCATTTAAAAATGACGTGTACTTCTTGCACGGACGAGGTTAGAGAAAAGGTACCCTCATTTCAAAAAGTCACATCTTTTCTACGATATAAACCATAACACAAATTAATGTTTTTGTTTGTTTGAAGATGTATTTGACTGGCGTGATATAAGAAGATTTAACCTCAAAAGTTTTGATTCCATCGTACTCGTCGTTTTTGCTACTCAACAATATAAGACAAACACTTTTAGCAGGTTAATCATTGAAATTCAGCTTTAAGCTTGCAATTTACATAGAGACTTTGCACTGCTCTGTACGCTTTCTTATCAGCGACACGGCATTGAAATTTTCAGCGATTATTCATTATCAACAGACGTCACCGTCCTTCTTTGAAAATTGAAAAAAAAAATATAATGCTACCAAATCGATTTTAAACTCTCATTGTAACCGGACGTGAACAGCAGTCGTAAAACAATAATCGCCAAAAATGGACTTATCAAGTTCTACTGTGTTTGGCCTACAGTGTTCAAATAAAATGAAGTGCATTTAACAATTTTACCAGGAAATACTGGTGAATTTCAAAAATCTCGAAAATATTTGAAAAATGAAACATTTTAAAAATGCGTAAAAAATCTACCATAAGCAAAATTTCAATTGTTTGGTGTTTTTCTAGTCGGACAGACCAGTTTGTAACCATTTAAACGTCAATTTTATAAAATCTACTCTCAAAACCATTTTTCCTTAAAAAAGTCGGTTTTACTTTTTAAACCAAAAAACTTTGAAGTAAAAGAAAACTGTTCAAAACACTGCTAAACGTTTGCCCATTAAAATACACATATATAGGCAAAAAATCATTTCAATTTTATTAGCGTTTGGTCAGAAATAATGAGTTTGAAAAGTGACCAATTAGAACTTGGTTTTAGTATATATGATTGCCTGTATTGTTTAGATTATTTCCAGCCTAATGTATGTGATTGTGTTAGGCTCTTTGCCTACTGGTGTCGTCTGCTGATAGCCTTTGCTAACAGTTTGGACCCAGATCAGGCCCAACAAATGCCGTACCTGATCTGGATCAAACTGTTTGACACACTGATGGTATTCCTAAAAGAATCTTTTAAAAAGTTGATTTTGAAAAAAAAAAACAGACGGCAAAAAAGCAGGTTATTGACATGACCCCCTTTACCCGCATAACTTGTGAATGGCATATTCTGCTGTCACTACCAGTATACAGTAAACCCTGTGTCAAACAGCCACTCTCAAAATACCGAAAATTGGTTGGTTTTCAAGACCAATTTTCGCTTAATGCAGGTCAAAAGTATTGCAGAATGCTCAAAGGGGGACATTCTGCAATACTTTTGACCTTCATTAAGCCACCATTTGTCATTAAGATCTTTGTTTTGTCGATTTTTGAGTGGCCGTTTCAAGTTACACAGGTTTTACTGTATAGAAATATAGGCACAGTTTTATTTACTTTCTGATTGAAGAATATAAGACAGCTAAACGTGTGTATCATTCGTATTTTTTTATTTATTTTTATCTATACAAAATAAACAAAATATACAACAAGGACGGATATATAAGGTAATATTGCCTGATGTATATATACAGAATGTACATGATTACTGTAGTGCCAACCAAAAGTGACAGTGACGCATATTTTGTATACAATTGCTAAGTTCAACACTATCGTGTACACTTCACTTGAGCTAACGCGAATCGTAAGATCGCTTATGTATTAATCCTATCCTGCGGATAGGATTAATACACAAGTGATTTATCGATTATAAGCCCCTGATAATTTTGTAAACAAAACATGACCTCACTGTCACTCTTGGCTGGCAGGACAGTAGATGATTAGCTTATCATTAATGATCAAACTTGTAAGGGATCCTAAGAATCCTGACATCAATAATGTTACAAATATGGTCTTTTTCGCATTATTTTTCCAAACAAACAGTTTAACTCTTTGCCTTCTAGTGTTCTATGCTGGTATTAAACCGTTGCAAGCAGTTTGGACCCCGACCAGGCTCGACGTGATCCGGATCCTTACTGTTTGGCACTCTGGTGGTATTTCTGAAATAATTTTTCAAAAATGTTTATTTTGAAAAAAAATCAGCAGACTACAAAAAGCATGTAGGCATAGAGTTAACGTGAAAAACTATATAAAAGAATATTGGGTTCTGGTGATGCAAACAGAATATGTAAACACAATAAGGGCAAAGACGTTTTGGATCGCCCACCTGGGTTTCTGCAATGATTACATTTATGTGAATATGTTGTTATTAAACTTTGTTCCTCAATGAACATTCTAGATAACAATTCAAATCGAACAAGTGTTTTCTACTAAGTATGATTTTATTGCAGTTGGGGATATTGGCCCGACAAACACCCGTATGAAAGTATTTTTAATCTAGGCTTTTCGTTTGAAGATATCCGTGTTTTTGTTGATGATTTGGGTATGCTAAAATCTCTTATAAGCAAAAAATTAAGATATCAAAAGAAAAACAACAATACAACAATGAATAGTGCAAAGAACTCAATAAATAAATAAAGAGATCTAATATTATAAGTAATTTACGAAATGAGTTTTCACATTTGCATTATAATAATATATTTTTCGAATATTTGCGAGTAGTGAAAAACTAACCGTGCAAACATCGCCTGTAAATGCTTATACTAATGTATAAAGCTTATGTAAAAATGCTTTTGCTCGAAAATCAATATAGTTCTTAAAATAAGTCAAAGTTTGCTGAACATATTTGTTCCAGTGGCACATGAAGCAGATCGCCCTTATGTGATCTTGATTTGAATCATAATGTTACGAAATAATAATAATAATAATAATAATAATAATAATAATAATAATAATAATAATAATTAAAATTATAATAATAATATCATCTTGTTATATCACATAGACAATATACTTGATTACAATGTGATTACACCAATTATTTGGACATTTAGGTCAGACCAAACACCATATACCCAATGGATGAAAGTTCTAAGAACTAAAGATTTTATATTTGCACTATGCCTACAAACATCTGACAATCTAAATCGTAACTGGCCATTTATCTTAGCCTGATAAATTGAAAGTAAAGCACATCCTTTGATCCTGCTTTATTGTTTTGGAACCTCAGAATCCTGAACTCAGGATACTGTCACCTAGTTCAGACCGTTCCTGAAGAGTAGTTCATACTATTTTTGAATAATTCATCTAAGCTATTTGTAAAACATTCTCAATATGGTTCTATGGTACGTATAGTGAGGAGTTTAGGGTGTATAACAGGTTAACTGTACAATATATAACGGCCCTTAACCATAGGAAAATGTTTTCTGAGGTTGCTTAAAACATTCAGCGAAGCAATCAGCTGTTTCATCTGCCGCTCTGGTTTTACAGGTGACAAATGTTTTTTTAATTCAAATGTATAATATACGTATGATAGATAAAATACCTTCCTTTACCTAAATAGTCAATTTGTATTACGCCAACGCATAGAGGATTGTCACAATAACCAAATTACATTTGAATGTATATAGTAGAGGAACCAGGGTCCAGAAATGTCAAAAAATAAGCGTTTTGGTATGCCCCCTTTTAGCAGAAATTTCACTTGTTGTATCTGATAGTACATATCATAGGCAGTATGAAACCGGATATTGCACTCAATTTAAGTCTTGCAATCATACCTGTAACAGTGTGTTTATTACGTTACACATCATTTCTCGAAAACAAGAAAATGTAAGTTAGTCTTTTTAGGTAGTAGATGAACTGCTTAAATGAACAAAACAGGTGTGCAATCTGTAAGGCATGCTATTATCTACACATATTGACATTTGTTAAAGTTGGTTTGGTCCTTAATTCCTTAAACTATACATCACTGGGTAGTTTCTTTCATCTAAAAAGGGAAGATGCGTTTGATAGGCACGAAGTAACTATTTTTCCAAAAGAAAATGTATCAGTTGTAATAAATAGGCCCTGTGTATATGAGTGCATATTTTCATTTTAAAATTGTGTATATCTTAACTTCAAAACAACACCACAGTTTTTGCTATTTTTCTCATTTAATGTTATAAAATTTACAAACTAACAATTTGATATGTCTGATGAAATATCTCAACTAGATAACATTCCCTTATAACGTCAAATTTTCTAAAGTAACATATATCTTCGTGTATAGTGCTTTATATATAGTGATTATATACTTGTCTCAAATGTTTTCAGTATACAACTGAGACTGTCAATCTAAAACAGATATTGATTTTTGCATATTTTTTTTATAATGGAAAAAGTAATCACATTTTTAAATCTACCAAAGGTTTATGTCGAACCAGTTCACACTTGATCACATTAGACAAAAAAGTAAATAACATATTTGACATTATCAAACATATTAGGTTCATTTACGATATCTACGGATTAGTGAAAGGCTGAAAGAGCCTTGGAAACTTTTTTGTTGATGCTCCAACTGGTTGCGAGAGTTTGTGTTTAGCCATTGTTTCAAATTTTGTTCTCGATGTCCTTTATAGTTCAGCAATCATCTTGCTGAGAAAGAGAGCTAATTGCTTTGCTTTAATGTGGTGTAGCTATCTGTGATCTGTGTCGCTACCTCGTGAAGCCATGGGTCAATCTGCAGTTTGTGCTTGTGAAACATCCTGGTCCTGAAGCCTGCATAAGGGTAGCTGTGGTAACCATATGATTAAACATCTTTTGCAAGACTTACAATATATGCAATATCCGTTTTCACACTCCTGAAACATCATATTAACCCTGGATATAGTCTAAAATGCTGCTACTTTCCGGACATTTTTTCTATTTTTTAATTCTCTGGGTCCCCTACTAATAGGCAATACAATTTTGTTGAGTTTTCTATCAGTAATAATGATACAAGAAACGTTTTACTATATGTAACCACGGAAATGTAATGTGAAATTGAAGTTTTTAAAATCCAAGAATAAATAGAATTGTCAACATTGGTAAAACAATCGATGAATTCTTCCATAACCGCTCCAGTACATACAACTGAATACAGTAAACTTTTTGCCTACTAGGTCCCTGCTGATGCTTTTAAAACGGGTTGAATTCAGATCATGGGGCCTGATCTGGATCCAAACTGTTTGATGCACTGATGGTATTCCTGAACATCGTTTTTAAAAAAAGGTATGAAATATATCAAGTAGGCACAGAGCTATAACAACTCAAAATGGACAAGTAAAAGTTCAAAGAATTTATAAAATACATAAAAAGCATATAAAACCAACGAGTGGAACTCATCAGTCATCTGAACGTTTGATGTTACCTTAGCTCTGACACTGAACTTCTACCAATCGCTTACTGTTTATGAGTTTTCAAGAACATACACTTCAGACAATTCAGACAGAGATTCTAGAAATTCGCGTGTTCTTATTTTTGGTCAGCCATTTGTATACTTATACCTATTCTCTTCCTTCTAGTGTTATACATATACAATCACCTTTGTTATGGTCCATTGAATTGTAAACATGTATACTCAGAAAAACAATTGAAGGATATTAAAATCATTTTGACTATATTACATTTGAGAAAGTAATTTCCAAACAAAATATTTTCGTATCTAATAGAGTTACCAATATTCAATTCAGCAAAACGCAGCATAAAATTTACGGGTCATTGGTTAAGATACAGTACCACACCAAATATACCAACCCTCTTTACCCAAAGTTCACATGCACAAAATTTAAAAGTTTTTGCTGCAACCTTTACCTGGTCATTGCTTATGTTCTAATTCTGACCATAGACAAGTGTTCACGCCCATTTATCAGTAATTCAACCTTATAACTGGACAACTTCTTCAACAAAAATGTACAGATATGGCATACCCCAGCCAATATGACAACAAATTGGAAGTAAAACACTGACAGCAACTACAAAAGTAGGTGTCATACTTTTGACCCAGACCCAGCAATGATTTTGGAGCCAGTCATTATGGAATACAAACGATAAAAATGGGTTTCAATCATTTTTAAATGTTTGTGACTTTTCAGTATAGAGGGTTGCACCATTTAGACATGTACTGTACTTTAATCACTGAAGCGTGACTCATATCAACATTCATTTTGATTGCAGATATCTGGAACTATGAAATGCATGCATAATTAATTTAGTTTTTATTGTATTGAATGTTAGAGATGGAACTGATTCTAAATATCCTTCAATTGTTTTTTTTTCTGAGTATATATCGAGGGGTCACAGGAAATAATGTATATTCTAAGAAAGTTTCATCCCAGGATCACTATCTATTTTCACTAAAAGACCTCGATCTAGCTCTAATGGTTCTCAAACAAATGCAAGCGTAACCCAGGCACAAATGGACAGAAAGACAGGTCCATGGACAGTCCCAAACCAATATACCCTTCAACTTTTTCGAAGTTGGGTGAATTAAAAAAATGTTTGACGAACAGATGCCAGAAGATGCCTGCTCTACAAGTTCACCTAATGAGCATATTAAAAGGGCACAGGTGAACGAAAATCCTTCTTTTAAGACATTTCGTAGAAAATTTACTTTAAATAAGTTGACAATATCCAATAATTCCCCCTACGCTTTTAAAGAAATATAGAGTTCTTATATTTGTGTCGATATGTAGCATATCAACAAAAAAAAACTAATTGCTTTATTACATGCATCGAAATTGACGACGCAAATTGAAATAAAAAATCAAAATGAAAAAGTTAACATTATTTCAAAATGTGCTATAACATTTCGTCCTTTGACGGGCGTGGCGTGATTTTCAATACGACCTATGTAAAGACAACACGTGGCGTCCAGGGTGAAATAAAAAGGGTGAGATGAGAACTTCTATACCTAGGTAAAATCTCAGATAACCTTATCTGGTGTGCAAGAAAAAACGTATCCTAAGTATTCTTGAACGAACTTTTATAAGCATGTTGCTTTTATTTCCTTGAAACGTTGTTTTGTCACATAATGTATGACATGTTAAATGAATACAATATGTTAACCCAAGTATCCTCAATGGTGCTTAATTTCTGATACTATGTATGTTTCATAATTAAACATAAATGAGGATAGTGATGGAATTGACACTTGTAATAGTATATAGTTATGCAATGCCATAAAGAAAGTCTGTCTTCTAGATTTGCGATAAGGTAAGTCTAAAACTAGCATGTCCATCTACCTAGACTTGCTAGAATCGTACAGGTATATTAAGCAAATTAAGAAGTACATTATGTTGGCAACGAACAAGGACATTGGTCAAATTGCACGAAATCCACATTTTTGTTCGTTTAACCTTTCACCTGTCAAGCGTGTGTTCAGGCTGGTTGGTTATCCAATCTCCTACTGCACTCTATGGCTGGAACACGTAAATGCGATCCATCGTGTTGTATATTCCTCGGCGTTTTGAATACTTATGTTTTGCATGGCACGTCAAAACTTGCCTCCAATACACTTGACTTCATTTCAGTCTGTTCATTAGATTATGGAGCGTATCGCATATGCGTAAATGTACTCTTCAAATATGCATACACAGCATCAACGTGTATATTTTGGCGGGCTGTGTAGATAGATAACCAATTTGAAAACAATGTAGATCCAGATCAGCCAGCTTTTTCAGAAGCTGGCTGATCAGGATCTCCACGTTTGTACCAAATTTGAAATTCAAATCTGATAAGCATAATCTATCACAAAACTAGAACTTTATTCGTGTCCCCGTGTAGTTAGAGCGAGCATTGAGGATCTCCGTTTAACCTGCACGTTCGGACAGGCTCGTTTGAGTCTTTGTGACTCAAATTTGCGATGATGAGTTCCGAAACCTAATGAACTGATTCATTTATTTTACTGCAGCCCAGTAGACACACAACCTATCGACGTCGATGCGACGTTGTTCCGACGTATTGTGTTTGCTGGGTTCTATGCCAAGGCATGATTCAACTCTTGCGTTAACAGGCACATTGTGTTCACAACCCAATATAAATCTCCATTTTTGTCACACATATGATTATGGTCAGTGTTCGTAAGGGTCCAATCTGGGATTTATTTGTCCGTAGGGATTTTGTTGCAACACATTATATTCCTGGGCTTTTAGTCTGAGAGATGCTAGGCTCCCCATTGGTGGGGGTGGGGAATATGAATGGTTCATAATAGCACAACTTGAAGTGTTCACATTCACGTTATTATAAGAGGTAGAGTTTGGCCACGACATATAGTCCGTGTTCATTGGGGGCGCCCTTGGGGTAACTGGTTGTTCAATAGGCATAGCGTCTTGTGGTCTAGGGTACATGTTCCCCATTGGACCTCTTTGTGCTAACATATTCCTTTCATTCCGCCGGAACTTTGCTCTTCTGTTCTGGAACCACACCTTTGAAGAGAAGAGAAAACAACAATAAAATCAACATAACAAACTATAGAGGCTAGGACAGGCATACCAATAACAAAAACACACGCAACAGCAACAAACCAAACGCGAAAAAAAATCACGTAAATTAATGAATGCATTAACTAATACACTTAAGTACACATCAAAGTGTAACTAGCATGATAAGTTAGCTTATTGTACAATTTTACGAGTGTATATACAAATATTCCCTCTTGTAGGCGGGACGAGTCGAAGACAAGTTCCCCCCTACAAGAGGGTATATTTGTATATTTACGAGTATTTGTACAATAAAATACTTGTATCATGACCAATATAACAATCGCCTTTTAATTTATCCATCAGATATTCAAGTCAATTATTAGCTCCGCCTTTGACACAGTCTTGTCGAAATTAATGAACAGCATAGACCAAAGGAAAGGCGGCAAAGGCGAAGGCATGATGTGAAGCTTCTTTATCTTATCTTTATCTTTATGAAAAGGCGATTTCAAATGTCCATGAATCTTATCTGATTTTTCGAAATGTGCATAACTGGCATAAACTACTTTGGTTTTTATAATTTAATAAAGCAAGTGAGTATGATCAGGAAATACAACAATCAAACGCTGCAGATTAACAAACGGTACCGTGAGGAAGAACCAAAGAACACGAACAGTCACAAGACATCAGGAAGACAAGTAAAGTAAATCAACCAGCTCTCTCTTCCCCAACTCTAGAAGGACATAGAGTACTGAATAACAAAACAAGGACCAAAAATTGAACCACCACAAACAGTGTGAGCAACAATAGTCAATGAATCAACAACAACAGAACCACCGCCTAAGCCACAGGGGGTGGAAGGCTTAAGTGCAATTTACTGGTACCATAGATTCTGTTGTTGTTGTTAAAGCACACAAAAGTGTTTAGCTCGCATGGAGGCTTCCTAAATATAGCAATATAACAATCTAATCAAATTAACACACTATGATGGAACAAAGAAAATGGCTCAAGGCTCACATATATTCAAAGCTAAAGAAAACCTCAAGGTGAGCCACGATGGGCCCAGCCATTGGCACCAACCAACTGATTCAAGCTTTACCTCAAGTCAATCATTGGGTCTGAACGTGCAATCAAAGAGGAAACCATAGCTATAAACCGTGATTGGGTTTACAGCAAGACATGTAGACTGTCGCTTGATATCCATGTTATATTCAACTTGTTTTATAACGTTTGATTATCTTTTTGTATTGACCGCTAAAATCAGGTTTTCAAACAATTTTTTCGAATTTATAAACTAAATCACCATAAAATACTGGCTCCGGTATGCCCTGTTGCAGCAGAGTTCAAACCAATATTGTATTTAACAATCATCTCTGAGTGTCTGTGGTAGAATTTACAAAATGCTTTACGAATTTTATGATGTCGATAAACTTGTTTTGACAGCTCAGCAGTCAAAAATTGATATCTGTTGTTGAAGTCACTAACATTAGAATATACACTCGTTTTTTGGTAAGTAAGGTATTTTTAAAAATAAAATAAAAACATTTAAGAAAACTTGAAAATGTAATATTCTTCCCCCGTTTTGTGATACTGTTTTAATAATAAAAAAATATGTTTCCCTTGTTCTTGCACTTGCATATGTATTGAAACTGACAAGATTTATCAAAAGGGGTTTTCAATGCATAAGCAAATATGGACCACTGCACAGAATTTCGCCTCGGCGAATAGCGAAGATTCAGGCGAGTCTGCGCATAAACACAGCCTTGCCAGAAAGATCGCTACTCGCCAACACAAAGTTTGGGTGTTGACAAGTATTAAAATCTCGAGTACTAGCTCATATAACTATGTACCTGAACACGTGCTTCACTTAAATTCACACGCCTGGCCAATTCTTCTCTTACAAAAGCATCCGGGTAATGTGTTCTCTCAAACACCCGCTCCAGGGCCGCCAGTTGTGTGCTGTTGAATGTGGTTCTGTTACGTCGCTGTTTTCTACGCCGTTTACCATCTTTATCGTCTTTTGAATCGTCTTCATTATCTGTAATGATAGATACTGTTGTGAGAGCCGTTACTGGGGAGTTCCGGAGAATACCGGGGAGTTCCGGAGAGTCCCGGAGATGAACGACAATTGTGAGATGTGCTCACCCCTCTACCTCCACGGGCTCCATGAGCTACTGTTCCCGTCAATAATGACGTCATGGAGCCCGCCCTGGAGTATGGTCAGCAGTTACCTTCCGAAGATCTTCAAGACAAGTCGAGCCTGGTCTCCTTCATTGAGGATTTAAGGTAAGTAACAATATTTCTCATGCACTCGCCATTCGCAACAATACACATTCCCTACCTGAACTTTAGAAATCAGAATTTAAAACTTGCTGTATGCCTCCAAATTATCAAAAGTTCCAAATTTAATGGTCAATTATCTTTAGATAAACTGAAACTGAATCAGAAAATGTATTATTACCTGCAGAAATCAGAATTTTGAGGCTGACTTTCTATGGATGGAAAGTCAGCCTCAAAATCCTGAATTCAGGAATTATCCTGAAAACTTTCACCCGTGATAATACATTGAATAAATAAGAAAATCTTCACGTGAGATAAACAGTAGAATATAAGGGGGATATTTAGATAGTCAATTATATTTAAGCCCCCTCCTAGGTGGCAGCTGTTGCTGTCCGTTCCTAAAGGACCCAGATGCGGCGTCTGCTCAGGTTCGCCACTGATTGATTACATATATTTTATTCAACTTTGAATAAATAGGGGGAATGCCACACCATCAACCCCACCACACTAAAACTGTTATTTCCGCCACTAGACTAAATGAGCTAGCGCATGAGATTTCCAACAATGTGGTATGTGCGACTAGCAAAGGCTCAGACCAGCCTGCGCATACGCGCAGTCTGATCAGAGCCTTTGCTTGTCGCTCGAATATGCTATGGGTGTTAAGCTACTGACTGGAACCATTTGAGGTTTCTAAGCCTAAAAGGAGGCTTCACAGGCTCGTCTGAGTCTACACATGTCAAAATGCCATATTGTAGGAAATCACAATTGATGGAACGTAGCAATAGCTGTACTAATGCTCTACATTGTTTTAACAATTCATATTTAAACAAAAAATATTTGCAAGCTAATTTTAATATTTTCCAACATGGAACTTGAGGAGTTAGTTTTGCATTTATTATGTAACCCACGATTTGCCCTGATTTATGGTGTGTCAAGTTTGTTGCAGTGTACCTAATAAACCGTACCATTAGAGGTACGATTGATGAATGACGGTACTGAGGCAGGTATTTTAACTAGCTCTTGTGTTAATTGTATGTCGTTCTTGATGTCAGAAACCCGTCTGTGATGAAAACTCCTGTCATAATAAGTGAACCAGTCTGTAGCCACACTTGAGAGCCCGTATGCATAAGGTTAACTTTAGGCGCCATTCGAAGGAGAATAGAAAATTGAATGTCGAAATTGAGAGATTTATTTTTGTCTGCAGTTTGTTGTGCCTATGACATAAAGCAAGTTCGTCCAGTGTAAAACAATAAGTTATGCAATTGCACTTCCATGTCTATACTTTTGAAATATTATTTAACACTTTGCACGCTGTGTCATTTGAGGTGTTATGTCTTCTGCTGAATTTGCTTTCAAAATGCACTTTTTAGAAATATTGAAATACAATCAGAGTGTTAAATAGTTTGGATCAGACCAGTGTTTGCAAAGGATGTCAGTTGTTCACCGTCTGTTCCGACCATTGTGTGTGGTTTGTTTGTGTAGGGTCTCTGTTTCTTTGTGTCCTTACTAATACGACAATCATATCGCCGAGGAAGGGAGAACATACCCCGAGATTATTAAACTTTTTCATGCTCAACTATACTGGGCATGAAATTTCAAATGCTCATAAAAACTAGAATGCTGAAAGAAAAATATTTTCTTGCTTTCAAACTCACACAATTATGATGTATTTTTCATGCTCATAAATGTTAAAATGCCAACAAATGTTGGCATTTAAGCATTAATAAGCATGATACCTACAACAATTGTTGGCATTTTAACATTAATGACCATGCTACATTTTATGCTTTGTCGAGTTGAGCATTTTGTTCATTGCAGCCTTGTGATCATCTGCAGGGAAAGGGCTGGTCTCTTGGCTCTCTTGTGTGTGGTATTTTATTGTGTTTTTGTCACTTACCCATAAGGTGTCTCAGATCAGGTGTGGTACTTGATTGTATTGATTCCTGATCTTTGCCTTCTACCTTACTTATAAACTCAAGGCTGTACTTTATTTGTACTCCCGCTTTTGTGAGTGTGATTTTGATTGTGTGTGTTCTAATATCTCATCGATTGGTCTGTGAAATGTTCTTTTGGCATTACCTGGTCATACTTATTTATTGTTAAAGAGATAATTAAGCGAGTGCATGAGATTTCCAACAATGTAGTAGTTGCGACCAGCAAAGCCTTAGATCAGCCTGCGCATACGCACAGTCTGATCAGAGCCTTTGCTAGTCGCTTGAGTATTCTATGATTGTTAAGCTACTGGCTGAACACCATTTGGAGTTTCTAAACTGAAAAGAAGGCTGCAGAGGCTCGTCTGAGTCTATACTTGCCAAACTGTCGAAATGTTGGAAATCTCATGCCACGGCTAAATTATTACAATACAAAGACATATTGGTTCGATGACAATCCTTTTGCTTACAAGATTCAACAATCCAAAATTTGGAGAAATACGCAAAAGGATGAAGTTCCATACCTTTCAACCAGACTCTGCAGAATGGAGGTTTGCTGTTTAATTATTTTTCTCATCTGGTCGTTGCATGAGATTTCTATGTGATATAAAACTAAGCAATTCGCCCAGATTTTCATTTAGATTTGTGAAAATCTTATGGGTAACGCTGTTATTTTCCTAGAATTTTCATTTGAAAACCCTGAACAGCAAAACTGGTGGCCACAGACTCATTAAATATACAATGATTCTTATGCAGGGAGATAATTTTGAACCAATACCATGTATCCTTTACTTTCAGAGACATACTTGGAGTTTTTACTCCCAATGTGTGAGTGACTCCCAATGTGTGAGTGGTTCATTTTTAGTTCTGGCTTTGTGGTGTGATGTGGTATTTTGTGTCCTTCCTTTGAATTGGGCAAGTATCATACTGCATTTGCTTGGTTTGTTCGTGCTTGTTTACATGTATGTGAGCTTATTGATACTTATTCAATTGTGATTTTTGGTCTCTTACTCTTGGTGCCATTGGTTTGCTGTCATATATCATAGTGACATGTATCGGCTGAGTCCAGCGTGTTTTGTACCGATTATGTCAATTTATGTATGAGTACATGTATATATTAGATTCACTTTTTTTCAAACCGTTGTATGGTAGTGGTTATAGAGTATTCGATCTATATCATTTAGTGGTTGCAATCACTTCGACTGATTGTTTACAGGCCTCTTAATAACAGGGTGTAATCGAATATTAAATTTCTTATTTCTCAACCAAACCATAAGTTGTGGGTACTCAAACCGTCTCGTGTTAAAACTGATTGATACAGAAATATTCACAATTGTACGCTAAAATCTAAGATCAGTATTGTTATATAACACAATGGAACTGGGCATTGAATAGACAATGCATCAATTTGTAGAGGAGCTACTATCTGGTGAACAAACAACAAAACAAAACACAAGCAAAAAACAGAAGTTGAACCAACTGGGAGCACATAGCAATCACAACATGCTCTGTTTTGGTAAATGATTTCCTAGGGATTCCGAAGATTTAAGTTCTGCAGAAAGCCATTATTCAACTCCCATTAAACACACTAATGACTACCTGTGGTGCGTATTATTACAAGCGCACTTTCTTAGTTCAATAAAAATGAATATAACGTATGGAGGAACAAATTACTTCTGTCAGAAGACGAATCTCAGAACAAGCGTCTTGTGATCCAGAACGATTTAAGAAGCACGTGGTTAACAGAAAATGGCCGCCATGTTGATTTCGTATGGTGAACAGATGTAAAAAACGTGGCATGGGCTGGACCCCGCAGTGAGTTCATTACCGTTTAAATGTAAAATCGCTCATTCCTAGACAGTTTGCATCATTATTTAATGCCTGTATAAAACATTTGGCTAAATATCATGTTTTATGTTTGCTAGTACGAAATAGCGTAGAGATTGAAATGTGAACATAACGTCTCCCATAACGTTACAGTTACTTCTAAACACCACTTGCATTTATTTATGCATATTTGTAACATATTTAGACAGCGTCTTGAATGTAAAGAACATAATATAAGGAGTATCGCTTAAATCCGTGAGTAAAACTAATTTAAAAGCTAGATAAAACCCGATCTCTTACGGATTTTCCAAAACATTCATCTTTCAAGAACCATTTCAATGTATGCTATGGTCTTTTGCATTACTAAGAAACCCCAAAATGGAGGCACTCACATTCATGAACATTTGAAACAATACGAGTCTCTACCTCTCTCATTTATGTACTGAAGCTAAGAAATTTAACCATATAATTTACGTGGGAATTAGCAGTAATTGGACTCATTCGGGAGTTATTAAATAAATTGACTTCAATCACCACCAATTATTCAATAAAGAATATTGAAGCTATCAATGGCTCATAATGAAGTCCCGTGTATACACACCGGTACAAGCCACAAAAGCAGATGCGCACACACGTGCCTTCAACCTCAAACTCTCTACTAGATGGTCTCTACTCAGTTTACAATCCAAAACAATCCTAAACAACGTCTTCAAAAAGATTATCCACATCGTCAGTTTTTCAATGCCTTTTCTCTGCAAAAAATCAGTTAATTTAACCCTTGAACTAAATTAGTTTTACGTTATTAAAGCCAGGAGTTTAAACAGCAATAGAATCTATAAAAACGAGTTGTATTCCATAATGCTAATGGGAGCATATTGTTACAGTTAGGCAATAGAAACAACGTATCTCATGTACGATACGTTATCTGCACTTGTAGGGTATCAGATATATCCAGCGTTAGTTTAATAAGTTTATACACGCACAGTTTGACAAAATAACTCAGAAAATCGACGAAAACAGCTCAAACACATAACCTACAATATCAATAAGTGAAATATAGAGGTATAGATAATTCTAAGTAGTTCAGAAATGAAAACATATTTACTCATCACGGTTATACCCCCAAAATTGGAATTCCAAAACAATTTCGATTACAATTAGTTTACACTATTTTCATCGTACAAAGTTACAATGCATAAGTCTAGAAGAGAATTACAGCGTACAAAAGGAGATTTAGAAGAAATTCAAAATGACAGGTTTGAATCTGTCTCACTAATATGAATCAACAGAGTAGACTGACAATTGCTATAAACAGAACAGAACATAACATAACGTTATTGAAAGCTATACATCTCAGGCCATTCACAGGTGGCGTAAGAGATTAACGAATACATGTTATGATAAAACATAAATACAGTGTACAGTACTATGAAATACAATATCATTGTATTGGAAATCATAGTCAATGACAGGAAATTGACCTTTAATAATAAAGAATATACGAGAAATCTTCAAATAAATTGGATAATAATTTGTTTCAATCATTTGGAAAAAATCTACACAGAAATCTTTTCCATAATAATTGCAACAAGTTTTGATAATTTAATGAGCGTTGCTTCAGTAACTTGCTTCATTGGTTAAGGTAAAAAGCTCCATATACTTTCGTATATTTGGCTTAACATTAAACATGTTAACAGATGGTTTCAAATATAATTTCTGTCACTCTTAAAAAAGTCACAAGTAAACAAATAATGATCTCTCTCTCCCCGCCATGATGCCACTACATGCTGTATTATGTATATCCACTCATATATAACAAATTATGTTATCTGAGCTTGATCAATAAAGAAATGTTATGTTATGTTACGATAAAGATCACCAATGTCGTCTGTAGTGCAAATTTTACTTTTTCGCTCATTTAATGGTATATCATCCCATCGTCCAGTCTCAACTGGATGCCAATGGTTACCAGTCCTCTATTTGATAATTTGGAATAATAAAATTATGAAACATAAATGAAATACTTTTCAAAATTGAGATTGTCTTTAAATAAAAGATATTGTTTCCCTTTTGAATAAATGTTAGCTTTCTCATTTCATTCTTGAATATACAAATCTGACAATGTTCGTGAAATATCAAATTTCAGAGAATTTGGGTAATTGACTGCCATATTACAATAATTACATCTTCAAACAATACTGAATAGTCTTGTTCTATAAAGTAGTATTTAGACTAAATATTATACTTGTTTAATGCCAACACCTTGGAATAAGTTGACGTATACATTTTGACCAGAACTACAGAAGCACCGCACCAGATATATGCCGCGGCCATATTACGACACGTCCACAAGATGTTGCCGGAGATTAATCATTCTCAGTTTCTTTGCCAAACAAAAGTAATGTATTTACGAGATGCAATAATAAAATGTAGAGGATCTTGAGTTCTCATGAATTTTGAAAAGGAGCTGGGGAAACCGGAAACGAGACAAAATTCGAGGCTTGCCAAGCACTTTATCGCCTTTTCGCAACGAGTTTAATAAATCAATAATACATGAGCACAAGGGTGTCATATTTTGTATAATTGAAGGGCTTGTACACCTTTAACAAACACTGCACCTTCGGTACTCATTGCATTGACGCATATTCGCCAAAGCCTTGCATACAAAGTACGAGACCATTATTTAGAGCTCGAGCTTCCCTATATAGTACTTCAGCATGGGCGTTTATTAGGTATTTGCGCATATGCCATAAGGCCAGAATTTTTTTATTCCCTCCTACTGTAATATTCAGGAAAGTAGGAAAAAATCGATTTCTATTTTTTTTTCATTTCATCCGCCGACTCTAGATATTACTTGTTCCATTGAAAAAATAACATATTTTTGAGGTTCTGTCTGTGTATTTTTGAGAGTGACACTGTTAAATGTGATTGTCCTATCCAGATTTTAGGAAAGTAAGTGAAATAATTAAAGATTTAAGTTAACCTTACTAGTTTTACTGTTGTTTTTTCTGGAGATATCAAAAAAATGCTCTAAAAATGACCAGTGAACTGATCATTTTCAGAGGGTTTTTTTCCTACCCCCCCCCCCCCCCGACCCTACATCTAAAAAAAATCCCGTAAATCAACTAATTAAAAGAATCTGGCCTAAATACCGAAATCTCATGTGCTGGCCCATATGGATGTTCTTCATTTTAAGTAGAACTAATTAAGGCTTTGTTTTATCGTGGGTCAAGCCTTTAGAGTCATTGATCTTGTGGTAATGATACCAAAAACAATTAAAGCTAAATTATAGCACTCTCCTTATCACCGGCGCGGCTTAGTGATAGGAGGAGTATGGTAATCGAGTGTCACCTTAGAACCTTTACACAAACAATCTTATCATGACTAGTTAATCGAGCGTAACATAACACCGCTAGGGGCGCTCTTAGCAGGACCGCTTGGCGCGGATGGGCGTCACTGATTACATTAGAGGAAACCCATTCTATAATGCATTTTATTCGCCTTTCTGTGATGCGTAGCCTATAAAGCTGTACTAATTCTCTCTCTCTCTCTCTGTCTCTCTCTGTCTCCCTGTGTCTGTCTCTCTCTCTCTCTCTTAAGCTCTCTTTGATTCATATCCAAATATGGATTACACTCATGAATTATTTTGCATTAGTACATATTATAAAATGTCTCTTATATTTTTATTATTTTTCAATTTATACTTAGGGCGCTAATCTCATTTTTTTTAAATATTTCAGCAATTTAAAGACTATTTTCTCATTTTTCTATGATTTTGGTAAAACTGACCTTTCAGACTTTGAAGGACAAATATAACTTCCATTGACTTCTATGTAATGTTAAACTATAATAATTCTATTTCTGTTTGTTTATTACACAACGCCAAATTACTTTTAGTTTTGTACAAAGGAAACAGTTGTGATCAGGGAATGTTTGTTTGCTTTCCTATAACCAAACTATTCAAAAAAAAAACTTTTTTGTGGCTTTTCCATGGGTAGAAACCAGTACTGGGCCGGGACCAAACTATTCATTGATAACTAAGATGGATTTAGTCCGTTATTCCACATAGAAACATAACATCCCATGTTGAAATCTGAATTCCATATTTTAAAACAATATAATATTAAAATATCCTCATTTTAAAGACTAAATCTGCAACTATGAGTATTTTTCGAAAAAAATTATTTTCGTTTTAAATCATTTGTAGAAGCAGAATTAAGTTAAGTTTTCACAATAAATCTGTTCACTATAGCTGAAAACTGCATGGAAAAGTGATTTATCTTATAAAAAAACAGGTGTTTTTTCTCTTGTTGGTAATTATTTGCGTCTCTCCAATAATTATAGACAGTCAAGTTTTAACATAAATGCTGTTGTTTTGATACTGATAATTTGTAAACATTTACGAAATTGGTAAAATGTATACCTGAATTTTAGTTTTTACTGTGTTCTTGAAACATAGAAACATTATTTTAAAAATTAAAAGATCAAAAGTTACAGACTATGCAGCTTTAATTGAATAATCCTCTCCAAGGTACTGGTATTTTTTTGTAAAAACGGAGATTGTTCTGTAAAGGCTTGTTTCGCTGCTTTATTAATTTTATTATTATTTTATACATCGTTGGTACCCACGAGAGACGGGTATTAGTACCAATGCAAGGTTCTGTAGACAAGCATAATTGATTATAGTCTTATGGGTAATTCCTGATGAGAGTTAAAGCTCCATCATATCAAAACTAGCACTTTGCTCTAGGATAATTGGTCCTTTAGGACAATTGACTTACATGTGGCCCCAAATGACAATAGCACCCTAGCCTTTACGTATTGCCATCTAAACATTTTCAAATGCTTATCTCGCGGAGAAGCATCTAGATGGAAAGAGGGACGGATTGACAACTTTAAATTAGTTTATCCCATGCTAGGGTATACTTGAATTATACTTGCTTCAACTAATTTTCATGACTTTATAATATCAGCACCCGAGCTGACTTGCTTTATACGTGTATTTAGGAATTGTGATCAATCTTAAAAATATCCTGTAACGTTAACACATACGAAACTTTAATGTTAAACGTTCGCACTTAAAAGCACTACACCAGTTTCAGTCTATTAATTTACGTATAATTACCATGGTGATTCACTTTTCTTAGTAATCTGATAAATTATCTGCAGTAGATATCCAAAATCAATGGCGGTATACGAACCGAACGTTAACATATCGTCCCGAAACGAGATTCCTCGCATCTGTATCTAAATCAAAGAACTCTTGATTACGCTAGCTTTGTTTACAGAAATAGCATATCAAATCGTCTGTTAATCAAACATAAACATAAAGAACACGTGCGATAAATGATATGCACGCGCTACTGTAAGTTGATCGGACTAATGTAACTTCCAGACTGAAGAGCTGTAATGCCTCGTTCCAGATGGAACAATAATCATCATAACAATTACCTGTTCCACATTAATTTAGTTGACGAATTCTGGGAAGAAATAAATTATCTTTTTAATGAAGAAATATTCGTTTAACATGTTTTGAACAACAACAAAACATATCATTATTGTGTTTGTTTTGATTCTTTACATCCAAGATAACAATTTTCCGTCATATCGGGACAGGTTGTTCTGGTTTGAACCAGTCTTAAATAGCGGATAAAGTGTCTTGCTCAAGGACACAAGACAGTGTTTCCGCCAACTACCAACTGAACCAACTAAAACACCACACACATTCTAAAACACAAGTGGATTGGACAATATAAATAGAATGCACTGTCAAAGACCCCAGACTAATCATGACACCAAAAGGAGAGACACTAAACAGAACACAGGCAAACAAATGATACACCTATACAGCCAATAACATATCCAGAGCGAGTTAGCACACAATATGACAAGGCTAAACACGAAGCACCTACCCTTCAGGTGTCACTTACTTTAACCCTCTTCAGACCAATGTAATTTTTCATAAAGCTACATTAAATAAAGACAGGATGGTCAATTGTAAATATTGAGGGGTCACAGGTTATAATTTTCCAAAATTATATTGTATTTCTTTCTCTGAAGATCGATTTTGTCTTAGCAAACAGTGCAGACCCTGATGGAAGACCGCATTATGGGCCATTTAACCTGTGGTTTCACTATTTGCCAAAGTACTCGTTCGTTAAGAGGTTTCCAGTCTGTAAAGGGTTAAATAAATCTATGGCGTTAAGGCTTTCATCAACGTCTGAAATATGAACTTTCGTATTTTAATTAACGAATTTTTTAAAAGACTGAAATTTTCATATTTTCAATATCGAAGTCTAAGTGCAAAACGTAGGAAAACACGAAAGATTTCCAAACAAATTTTGGTTAACGATTTTATTCATTTCCGTTTTCAAAACTTGCCTCCAAATGTAGGTTATGCAATCTAAAAAGTATGAAAATGATGAACAATAAATCTAAAAAAAAATATTTAACGATATTTAAAAGAATCACCACGAAACAAGTGAGTATATAAGCAGTAAATGCCACACTAACATACCAGTGAACAATCCTCTACACCTCAAGGAAATCACACCGGAATATAGACACCCACAATACAGAAAGAACACAGAAGAAACCAGGGAAATACAGCTATTTTGGTCTGTTAACATTTCATAAGGTTTCTCTCCAGTATGTAAACAACAATTTTGGTTAGTCCACAACAGGGCCTATATGTGTGTATGAATCGCTATGATATAAAAAATAAATCAAAGCATGATTATTGATCTAATTTTGTGATTTTGCAAATTGGCCGACATCTGGTTTGAAGACGGTTTTATTGAGGTTGATATTAATCTTTCAAATATTCTTTTTTAGAATAAAACTTCCGATAAAATGCTAACAAAATGAAGCAAACAATTTTTATTACACTTACAGCTTTCAGAAAAAAAATATAAGTTTTACTGTATACGTTTCTTTTTTAGTTTAAACTTTTATTTCATTTTTGTATAACAACATGTGTACATATAATGCAATAAGTTCACATACAGATCATTTCGAAATACAAAAAAGGGATTCAGAGGAAAGTCTATTGACGTTTCTTTTTTGTCGGGTATATGACCCTTTGGTAGGGATACAGCAAAAATATATTTCTCATATCCAAGTCAAGCACCTTGCTGTCTGGGTATTCGCTGTGCCATATCATTTCAGATACCTAGCTCAAATGTGTAGCCTGAGTAGAGTCTTCGTCATATAAAGATGCCAACTATTGTACCATTCATTCGCACGCACCAGAAACCAAGAAGCTGTACAAAGTACGAACGGAAGCATAAATCAGTTTTGACATTAATACGCCACGGCTCTTTAAAGACATGCAAAAGTTATTCCAGCCGAAAAACCCACATCATCTTTTCAGAAATCAAGGGATTATTTTTATTAGCGCAGACATATCAATTTACTACATCTTACATACCCTTCTGCCAGCGCTGCCAAAATAGCGGTTATGGAGCGGAGGAATAATGGCGGCGTGCCTGAGTGCTGACGATATTCGAAACTCCAGATAAGTGATTAGATGGTGTACTCCAGAATAATCTGTGGTTCTCACAAAGGGTATGCTGAGGGTACTCAAAACGACAGTACACATAAAAAACATAACGATTGACAGGTATAAGACAAAAGTTATTATTTACACCCTTAAAACTTTTTATCATATGACGTCGCGTCTGGGAGTGAAATAACACCATGCAATAAAATCGATAAACCACTAGACTAAGTGGTTTATAGATTTACGGGAAACGTTATGACGTCCATAACAATGTTGCTTACATAGCAAAAGTATAACGTTTTAACGACAGACACGAGATTTCAAAGTAATCTTTATGTCATATGATAAATAGACTCTAACAATCGTGCTCTTGTATTATTGAATTTATTAAACTCGTTGCGAAAAAGAGATAAAATGCTCGGCACGCCTCGCATTTTATCTCTTTTCCTCAAACTGTTTAATAAATTCAATAAAACATGAGCACTCATGTAAGATCCTCTATTTATGACGCCAAGGACATCAGCAATCTCATTAAACTTCATGATGGAATGGTGACTCTATTCGTTTAGGATACTGGTAAACATGCACTTTGGTAAACTGCATTTATTCCTGCAACAGTACTGTCATTCCAGCCAAGAGTGACAGTGACGTAATAATTTGTTTGCAATTGCTAAGTAAAATACTAACGAGTACACTTCACTTCAGCTAAGGCGAATCGATAGATCACTTGTATATTAATCCTTTCCACAGGATAGGATTAATACAAAAGTGATCTGTCGATTGTAAGTCCCTTATCACTTTGTAAAATACACATGACGTCACTGTCACTCTTGGTTGGCATGACAGTAGGACGGACGGTGTATTCCGTATTTCCCTCTGTGGTGCACTGGCTCTGGTACATCAGAGGTGGACACTTATGACCAGATTAAGCGATGTCCTTGGTCCACTGATTGAGGCGCTAAAGGGGTGATATACTTCGGTGCATTGAAAATTGATTGTCTTTGAAAGACAATTTATTCAAGATTTTTTATTTTGCACTCAGACTTTTCCCTTATATCAATGGTTGGCACTGTACGAAAAAAAATACGCTTTTGAAGAGAAATTGATTAACAACATAACAAATATAGGTCAGCTTGATGTGAGTGAAATTAATCAAAATTGATTTTAAAAAGTGTGGATATTATTCAAATTTGGAAATATATAGGTGATAAAACCAGAAATTCTTGTTTTTGGATATAGCTTCTAAGATCATGTAGATAGAAATTAAGAAAATTAAGAAACATGAAAAACATTGCTGAGATATAATATAATTTGATGGTAACTATAACAATAGCTAGGTATTATAAAATTAAAATTGCATTTTTACTTGTTTATATATCACTAAGTAATGTCTATGTATTCAGTATTTCCCCTTCAGAGCCCCTTATCTATTAAACATATTGACCAGCTCTAAGAGAAGCATTTAGCTTCACGTAATATTATGTAACACGATAATAGCCTCCAATAGACAGGGATAAATGTATTTAGGCCCTAGATGAAATGCCACACAATGCGACATTTCATCAGGGTCTGCACCGTTGTCTACGATAAAGAAAAACAAGCTTCAGGGACAGAACTGCAGCAATTTATAGAATAGTTTACTGTTGAATCAATATGTATGGGATAATTCGTCTGGATGAAATAATTGTCCAAGGGCCACTGATGTCACTTATCTATGTAAATTAAAAACAATTTTTACTGGTGTATGGGAAATCTATACTGTTTAATACTATGTAACATAATAAATATCGATGCCATTTTATTTGTCAAGTTTTGTTGCCAAAAGTCCAGATATTTTTTCATACAGCAGATAAGTGATGAGTATATTTATTTTAAAAATACAGCTTGATCATACCGTTCATATCTGAATCAAGAAATATCTTTAAAAAGATATACGACTAAGTGACAGAAGACATGTTTGATATGAGTAACGTGGGAATTTTATAAGAATTTGAGAAGAAAAAATGGGGGATGTTTATACCTTGTTATGTCTTCGGTCAGCTGAGCTCATTAAAGGAACCTATGCTATGGCAAAATATATTTAGTGATGCTTCTAGGGTCCATGGTTGTTGGAATCTCACGAAAACTCGATTCGGAACGAAAAAAATATGCCACGTGCTGCACAATAACTTTTGATCCATCAAAGGTCAAAAATCACCTATACAGGCGCTGAGACCATATGAGAACATACTTTCCATGTGTTGCACAGCTGTCCACTGCGATAAGACGTTTAGAATAGTTATGCACATCAATGGGGGGTTAAAAAACGAGCAGTGATTCTCATTAGTTATTGTTTCCCTTTTCATAAAGGGATATTCTCATAAAGGAAAGCATTTGCTTCACTTATGCATGGTTGAAACGCTGATTTCCACATTTCTAGATTTCACTGAATAGTTACTAATTTCATTACGCACGTATGTTACTACGCAAGCGAGCTACGTCTATGTGTACAGGCTCTTCCAAATCTTGGTTTTTCGCCTATCGAATACACCAGCCCCCGAGGTTGTAGAACATTTTTCATGCTCAACTTAGCTGAGCACAAAATTCCATCAGCTCATAAAAAGTAAAATTCTTTAAAAAAGATATGTACGTCTTGCTTTTAAGCTCTCATATGATGTATTTATCCTGCTTATAAATGTTAAAATGCCAACAATTGTTGTTGGCATTTTAACATTTATGAGCAGGATAAATTTCGTGCTCAGCTGAGTTGAAAATAAAAAAAGTTTTATAACCTGGAGCCCAGAAGTATATGGGCTGACTCGTAAGAAAATATGGCATTTGAAAGATGGGTATTTCTTAGACATGACAAGGCAATGAATGAGCGCGGTTTTCTTGGTGTCCTGCTATCCATGAACCGGTTCATTTCAATAAATGTTGATGGAGCATGACCCGCTTCTACGGGTTTATCTTAACTTTGACAGCCGCTTGACCATTTAAGTGGTATGAACTTTCGCAGAAACTTAAGTGGCATTTAATGACCCCTGATAATATCAACTTTTAAAATTTTATTCGCTTCGTTGAAATTTCACTCCATCATTATTTTACTTTTCAATCCTTGAGCGAAATGTAAGGCTTAAATGAAATGTATGTGTGGTTCCTGTTGGCCTACCCACCCTAATTTTTTTAACCCTATCCTAAACATTAAAATTGTCTTTGGAAAAAAATATCAAAAATGGGCATTTTTTCAGATTTTGTCACTATTCTCTTTGTTAAATGTTCTAACAAAATTTAATAATTTCCCTACCTACCTACCCTAAATTTTGTTGGTATGCAACAGGAACCACACATATATTTCATTTAGGCCTAATCGCATTGTATCTGAGTTCTAGTTCTAGTCGTATTAACGGAATTGAAGATCAAGCAGTTGCAAAATGTATATATCAACTCTTTATAATTCTTTAAAAAATACATTATATTTAATTTTATTTGCATTTTGGAATCAAAGAAACCTTAATCTGCATAATTATGTATGAATGTTTAAGGTTAGTTTGTCTGCGGTTTGTGATTGTGGTATTTCGTGATCATACTCGCTTGCTATTTTTGATGTCACTGACGACTCTTGTGTTTGTGCTGCGTGGTTACTGTAAAAAGTATCCACGTACTTGCATTTAATGTCGTTATTATTAATAAAGTCAGAATTTCACTTGACAATTATTCATTGCAGTAACTTCCCTATTGGTATCATTTAATGGGGAAGAGAGAGTGTGGCTCTTCCTCGCGGTGCCATGAGTTTGTCTGCAGTTTGTGATTGAGGAATTTCCTGATCATACTCGCTTGCTCTTTTTGTGTCGTACAAAAATATGTCCAGAAATGTGTGCTAAATGCCATATTTTATAAGTTACCATTCTCCCAAAACGCCATTTTGCCACATTTTTGCTATACATTAGTGAATTTTGTCGGCACTGATACTATACAGTTATTGACTTCAATGAGGTAGACATGAGGATTTTCTACCCGAAAAAGTGATATTCAACGAGGCTGCAATCATTATGTCTATAGTGCTGCCAAGATTAGTTCAAAAGAAATATTGACGAATGGATAAGGCTAGATGATATAAGAAAAGTGTCAAAACCTCTGGAAACTAGTTTCCTATATCAATATGTAAGCCAGTTCAGGTAGACATAGATATTTGAGACCGTGGCATGAGATTTCCATCAATTTGACATTTTGACAAGTGTAGCCTCAGACGAGGCTATACAGCCTCCTTTTCAGCTTAGAACCTCCAAAAGATGTTCGGTCAGTAGATTAACATTCATAGAATATTCAAGCGACGAGCAAAGGCTCTGATCAGACTGCGCGTATGCGCAGGCTGATCTGAGTCTTTGCTGGTCGCGTATACCACATTGTTGGGAATCTCATGCAGTGGCTCATTTATAAAGACAAATTGGGCCTATCAGGAGACAGGATTCTCGCCAGTCATATAATAAATTGTTGTTACTTCATTATAATACAAGAAGCTAGCGTATGAAGTTTCAAAGTTTCGAGAAATCCTGTCACAGTTAAATATTCCAAAAGCTAGAAACATCATAGAATAGGTGCATGTCTGACAATAGCCTGGCCCCAGGCGTTCAAATGAAAATATCTACAAAAAGGGTAGAATCTGAGATGTAGTCTACCCTTAGCCAAGGTCTGCAAACGGTAGACTTGCTGCGTCACCTGCTGGGAAAGGGCTGACCTCTTGACTCTCATTTGTGGTGGCTAAATATGAGTTTGTCACTTTCCCATTTGTATCCTGGGTGATTGTATCGATTCCTGATCTTTGCACCCTTACTTACTTTGCTATCACAAAAGGCCAAGTCATTTTCTATTTTTACAGAAAAAATCAAACTATTATTTATCAGACTAGATACTAGTCTAGTCTGACAAGTAAGCTGCCAAAACGTTCATAGGAATCTAGACTGACATCAGTCGTAGACGTTAATGTTACCTCAACCAATCCCATACCACATTTCATCTAATGATATCATGCAATACCAGATTTTAACTTATGGCAGATAGAGATATCAATATGATCAAACATGACGACTGAGACTTTATAACTACAGTATGATACATATGTTCATGACCTACTTTAACTATGTTGAGTTATGGATGTTGCTAGGAAAGGTTCAAGCAAACGTATCTCCGTTTGTGGCATGTAGTCTTTTGGTATTCATACGAATGGTGCTTATTACGTTCAATGCTTTCATCGCTCGCGCAGAATCTGTTTTATTAATGTTTATCAGCCAGAGTGTGCAACCAACAAGAACTTTCGTAACACCACATTGAAGCACATGCATTATTCAATGAGCTGGCAGTTGATCTGTTACTGCAACCCTTCAATCAATGACACGTGCTCCTCATTTAGCACCGGCGACTAAAAACTAATAATAGACATCTTAGTTTACGTTCTCTAATTGATGATTATTTATTATCATTTACAACTATTTCTCCTGCTATGTTTATATCCGACATAAATATTTCAGTGAAGATTTACAGAGACGCAGAGGAAGTGCTCTTCAGCTGGAATATTTGATATTGAAATAAGCCTGTTCTTTACATTTTGGTCCTTATCACACATGCGCAAATACCACCAATAAACGCCCATTTGGACGTATCCTGTGGTGCTACAGGTCTAAATCTTTGTCTGAGTATTCATCTACATCAATACTTTGTGTATGCGAGCAGGGAAGGCTCTGGCGCGTCTGTTCATCCCAATCCTTCGTGACTCGACATGCTATAAGCACCAACACCTCATATGCTGGCTGCAATTATTGAAGAGAAATATTACCGCTATCCCCCTTTTGTCATACATGTTACTCAGTTGGAAATGGGTCCCACTTAAGTCTGATTATATTTAGAACTCGGTCGGAGAGTCACATGTACATTTTCTTCTATTTTTGAGAAATTGTAACATAATTGAGGGTCTGGATGGGGTATAATGATTAGTGAATAATGAGCCAAATAAATAATGAATAGTGAATAATGAGGGCCTAAAAATCTTGAAAATCCTACTTTTAAATTAATTGGATAAAAAAATAATGAATAGTGAATAATCAGATTTCTATGCCATCTTTCTTACTTTTAATGAAAAATTGGTCTAATTTTAATGAATAACCCAAAATTTTAATGCGATGAATAATGGGCTAAATTTTTAATGAATAGTGAATACCAGACCCCCCCCCCATCCAGACCCTCATAATTATACACATGGAAAAAAATAAATATGCCACTGCACGCACCCAAAAGTCGAACACAAAGAGTTAATTTACAATTTATCATTAATGTCAAGTTTTACTTAATAACACTTTTCAATTACTATTTCTTCTTTACCAACTTATGCCGAATCGCACAGTCTAAGCATTTAGCATCATTGTAACTTGATATGCGTATCTATTATATTGTAATATGTACCAAATGTAAACATTTTAGGAGTTCTGATGCTCATAATAACTATCGATGTGATTGAATGGAGAAATACACAATGAAACTTTTTGAAAATTAATTTGTTTTGAAGCTGAAAGGCTACTTTATTTACTTGGTGTTTTAAAACTTCATAAATGATTATTTATTATTTCTATTCCAAAAAATCACGATTGAATACGTTCATTAACGCCTTCTTACAATGTCTGTAAGTATGGTACTGTACCTACAAGATAATTCTTATTATCAGCAAAATTAATACAGTGTTTCCTGTCCCATTGTATAGAGAGTCCCTACTATTTTTTGTTATAAGTTTAGGATTGTCTTAGTGAAATTGTGCATTTAAGGGAAAATTCGCATTTTTCTTTCAAATGTATTTATTATAGAGCTTACAGTATGACAAGATTAATCCCTCAATAAATGTCTGTCAATGCTCTGTAATTAATTACTTTTGTTTGTCTATGGGGTTCTCGATATTTTCAGGTCAACGAGCTTTACACCCGAAACTGGAAGCACTACCACCTCAAGCAGAATTATAAATTCTTGTAATGGCAAATACATACAACGTTTCAGAGTAATAGCTTTAGCGTTGTGTGCGTTGATACGTATATTTTTATACCTGGCCAATATTTAATAAAATTTCTAAAATTTAAGCCTTAGAGAACTAATTATTACCATAGCAGATGTCATGTTTTGTAATAACTTTCTTCATTTTGGGTACAAAAAGACAGATTAAAATCGAATGAAACTTACTGAAAAATAAAATACTTTTCTTTTGACAGTTGTATTATTCTTATTTGTATTGATCTGACTGTTGGTTGTAATTAAAATGGAATATCCATTATGCAATACTGAAATGAAGAAATTGATTGACCTGCATAAAGAGGTAAACTCAGGTGAATGTGTATCTGCTGCTTACATAAAGCCAATAAATAGTCCTGTAGTTAACTTAGCAGATGAATAAATGATCTGTGAAAATTAAATCAGTACATGTCATAATCATTTCTTTTATTCACGTCTAGAACATAACTTTAAAGCTGACTGTCTGTTTGACAAACTTTGACCACCATTATTTGGGTTTTCTGGTTTGTTATTAGTGGTAGAGGCATACTGTAACAATGACATGATTCCAAGCCCCATTTCCCCATTTGTCTATGCATTATGTAGATAGATAAATTTGGGTCAGAAATTGAATGAACTTTTCAGACGTTCATAACACGAGTCACAGCAGAATTATACGGTTAAATTTTTGTTTCTTTAGAAAGCAATGCAAAAGGCAGATACTTTACACAGCTTATGTAGTATTTGAAAAGCAATGCACACTCAGAGTTGATTGTTAAATACAATATTGGTTTAAAAACTCTTCTGCAACATGGCATATCAGAGCCAGTATTTTATGGTCATTTAGTTTATAAATTCAAAAGAAAGTGATCAATTCAAAAGGATAATCAAAGGTGTTTTTTTTTAAAAAAAAGTTTGATATATCATGGATATCAGGCGACAGCCTTCATGCCTAGTTGTAAACCCAATCAGGGTTTATAGCTATGGTTTTCTGTTAATTACACGACGTTGGGTCAGGCCTCAGCCTCAGTGACGGCTCTGGTGTAAAGCTTTAATCGATCGGTTGGTGATTGATGCTAGTCTTTGGGCTCAACTACCTTTGACTATATGTGAGTCTTTGGGCTCAACTAGCTTTGACTATATGTGAGTCGTGAGCCATTTTTTCTTTGATTCATCATAGTGTGTTAATTTTAATAGATTGTTTATCTGTGATGATGCATTTCAATCGTTAGGAAGCCTCTATGAGCGCTTAACAATTGTTATGCTTTAACAACAACATAATCTAGGGCAAATATTTGGTACCATGTAAGTGCATTAAAGCCCCCAGTGACTTAGGCTGCTGTCTGTTCTAAGGAGATGGTTCTGCTGTTGTTGATTCGTTGTTGATTGTTACTTCTATTGTGGGGTTTTGTGTTTTTTTCATGTTTTGTTGTGCATTGCTTTGTGTCCTTTCTAGTTTTGCAATCATCTTGATCAGGAGGAGAGAGAGTGATGGCTGGTTGCTTTACTTTGTTTGTCTTTCTTGTGTCTTGTGATTGTTATGCGGCTCATCCTCACGGCGCCGTGGATTGGTCTGCAGTGTGTGATTGTGGTATTTCCTGATCAAACTCACTTATTTTTTCTTTTATTCATTGTGATGATACATTGTTTAATTTCATACTGCTGTTTTTGCTTTTCCATGGTGTGCAGAAACAAAAGCGCAAACATATTTTCAAGAAACTTAACATTATTCACTTTGGCATATTGTATAATCCACAGCCCCAAAATTAAAAAGTATATCGACGTCTATAATTCAGACTGTAACTACATAATGCTTTGAAGGAGGCTATATAAATGTTAATGCATCAAAAAGCATCTTGGTGACATAAAAATGGTCTGTAAAATGTAGTGTTGGTTTAGATACATCGAACACTGACAACTGATCATTCGGATTCTCTTTGATAGAAGTGCAATTAAGATGCATTCATTCAAATCAGAGATGTGGGTACTGATCGCATACATGAGCAGTGAAGGCCACAGACGAGCCACTTTAAATATAGGGCCTTAAAGTAGGCGATGCCCGGCCTCCACTCGGGAGTCAGTAACATGGCATCCATACTTTCGTGAAATTCCTCAAAATGAGTCATGGCTTATGTAAACACTAAAATGGCACTAATGCGTGGTTTATTTATGTTTAAGTCGTGCTCATGAAACAATGTATAAGAATGAATTGCTGAATTTTCGGAATTTTTCCTGATATTTTTTTTGCTTTTGAGTCTTGGTGTTATACAAAGCTGGTACAGAAGAAGAGTTACAAACAATCAGTGTACTGTTTGAGCAAAGTGACAGATGTCGCAGCCGCCAAATATGGCGTTTTTTTCCGGAACAACCTACTGTAAAGGCAATTATCAGAATAAATTCGTAAGATCCTAGAATGGGCCTGGGCAGAGCCCCCGTGAATAAATGTTGGTGCTATATTAAAACAGACCTTAGCCATCATTTTAGACCCAATATATAGCTATAAAGTCTAGATAACTCATCATTGAAGATATATCTATTAGTCAGGGCCCTTAGGGACAAAAAATAGGTCTCGTGCGATTTGTGTGCCGATTTATGGTGACCTATATCAAAACCTTCAATGGAGTCTTACCTTTGATTTAAAGGTGGTCACCCATCTCAAATCCGCGTCTGGGGCTAGTTATGACGTCATAAATATGGCGACCATAATGAGAAACTGCTCGTTAATAAAAGCTATGGTTTGTGTTGGTATGGTCATATTTATCCAACACGAACGCTTTTTTAACATAATATCAATTATTTTAGTCACATGATAGTTACATCAATGCTTTACCTGACTTTGACAACGAATTATTTCTCGATAACAATATTTTGCATCCAAAATACCGTAGATTTCCTATAAATACCCAGCTTATTTGGACATCTTTCGACTGATGGCTGAGAATGTTATTGCTACCCCTCCAGAATTTCGCAAACTTATCCTAATTAAAAGAGGATTTCCAGCTGCGTCTTTTAATAGATGTTTGCACTATGTTCGCCGGGGCGTAAGTCTTTAACAGCCTGTTACATATGTTACCATATTAAATTTAGAAGAAAAAAAAATAAAAGTTTGAGCTACAGAAAGAAGGCTAAATATTTAAATTACTCATATGGTCTGCATATTGACTACTTTAACTACATATAAATTCTTTTGGAGCAAAATTACAGCTTCCTGTGGTGTTATATGCGTTACTTTAATTAGATTACCCTTTAAACATGAAAAGTGTGACCAATATCATTTACTTTTTAGCTGATATGTGCATTTTCCAAAATGTTTTGATTATTTTATACTAGCAAAATCATTTGGGTTAGAGAAAATCCAAAGTCTGCTTTTATACTTTAAATAAAGTGCCTTATACGAGCAATTTTAAAAACAACCCAATGCTACACTCAATTTTAAGGAGCCGAATTTGGTAGGCATCATTTAAGTAAAAATATATGAAAACATTTGCTGCTGTTGGATATCTTGCATTTTTTGGGATTGTCTTGCTCATATCATAAAGAATTATAGATTTTGCAGGTTAAACAACAAGATTGAAGCACTTGTTAAAGGCTGTAACATATGTTACATGACATAATAAATGAGCAAGGACATTGACTTGATGTAAGAAATGATGTTTCGGGAAAAAATGAATATATTTCGCATGTTTTCCTAGCTAAAATCTCTAGCCTCTGGTGCCTAAATCTTAGGTATTGATGATTATTAAGCCCCTGTACCTTTGTTACAGATGTTATGAATATTTGTTTTCAATATTTCTTAATATGAATAATTCTAAAATAAAGATACACCCTAAAAGAAAATAGGAAATAATCTTTTCACATTTAAACAGTATAATTTAGTAAATGTCCCTTTCTAAAGTAAATATTCTAAACCAATCCTTATCCAAGTCATATAAATGTACAATATCGTTTATTATTTCAGCTTCTCTGGTAAAATAATTGTCCTCCTCATATCATAAAAACCAGAATAATCATCAAACAAGATTTTGACTGCAAGCTGAGTAATGACCTGCTCCATCCCAAACCCTTTAAGACATATTCTATCGTATGTACCGATTTAAGGCGCATCGAATAGGAGATGTTTGCACACTGTAAGCATGGGTTTTAGCCTGTATCAGCTTGTTACATATGTTATTTTATCAATTTGAGAAAAAGAAAATTGAAAGTTTGTGGTACAGAAAGCAGACATTAAAACTAGCTAATCAATGAACATTCTAATAGTCTGCATATTACTGGATGTCTCTACTACATATGACAGCTGTTTAACATTAATACGGCTACATGTTGTATTATGTGCGTTACATGAGCTTAATCATAATTTAAAAGTGGTAATTTTGGCTATCATCATTTAGTTTAACGACTGCTCTGAATTGGTTTCAAACTGTTTAGATTAGGTTTAACAAACATATACTCAATTGACGAGTACAAACCCAAAGTTTGCTTTTCTATCTTAAATATTTTGTCTTATATGAGCTAATGCACAACCCTACCCCCAGTTTTGCAGAGGAGCAAATTTTGTTTTCGCCGCTTAAAAAAAAAATATAAAAAACAATTGCAGAGTGTTGATATTTGTCATTTTCTTAATCAGTCTTGCGCATATATCATCAAGTTTCTAAGATCAGAACACTTATCAAAGATGTCAATGTGCCATGATGCCATAACAAGGGCTATGATCGAATTCCATAAACTTTCAGGTGCTGGTATTAACTAGTTCAATGTCAGGCCAGAGCAGGCATTTAGCTATGCTGGAGACTCTATCCACGAAGCATTCTTTCACCTCGGCTCAGTGCCCTTAGAAAGCACTGTGGTGGATGCACTAGAGTAATATATTTGTAAATTGTCCTGACCTCTTGGCTCTCGTTTGTGATGTCTAACTGTGAGTTTGTTACTTTCCCATTGGTATCCTGGGCCAGGTGTGGTACTTGATTGTATCGATTCCTGATCTTTGCCGTCTTTTTTACTTTGCATTAGCCAGTCACTGATATTGTTTGACTCACTGCGTTGAGATGGTGGATGTTTTGGAGAAAAAAAAGCTGAATTGCAAGAACTACCACTTCCAAGAGTAGTGTTTCTCGAAGGTGTCAAACGTGGGCAGTATCAGTGAATCATTTGGAAAACCTCACCTGTCATTAATCCTGACAAATCAAGGCCTGACAATTATGGTTAGAGGCCGGACTGTGATAAATATTGTCCCGTTATGATGACATTGCCCACATGTGGATCCAGAGGGGGATAGGGGGTCCGGACACTCCCCCTGGAAAATAACAAGTACATATATGTGTTTCTATAAAAATTAGCATTTGGACCCCCCCCCCTGGAAAAAAGTTGGACACCTCCCCCCCCCCCCCCGCCGGAAAATAATGGACGGCCTCTGGATCCTTTGTAAAGTATAAGTATAGTTTTCTCAGCAATAAAACCATTGGAACCCCTCTTTAAACTTTAAAATAAGCTGAGGACTAAATAAAACTGACAAAAATTCCTGGATCTGCGCATGTTGCCTCCTGCCCCCCAAAACCCCTCTGCAGCTGATAAAATGTGGTTGCAGCATGTCTGTATGCGATACATCTCGGTGTAAGTACAAAGCAAACCATTTATATTGTACTGATTTGTATTGCTGTGGAGTAGAAGAGGACTCATGTAAACTATTGCCAGCGATCAATATGCTTATGACTTTTGAACAACTATTTTCATTTGGATTCAGATATTTCTTTAGCCGTATCAACAAGAATGCCTTATTGTCCGATTTTGACCTTTGAAGACAAGTAGTAGCATGCGAAAGATAAATCAGATAGTAACAGTTTTCTATTGCCCGTGCTATCGCAGTACAATGGATAACTTGTAGAGGGGTTTATCCTTATTTCCATATAATGAACTACTAAGTAGACTCTTCTAAATTTTGATCCTTCAGTGGTCAAAATCGGACTATAATGAGTTTGGTTGATAGTGTATGCAAATGATTATTACTACAATCTTTTATTTGGGTGTAGGATATGCAGCTACAGTTAAACCAAAATCTTTGAACCGTGCCTCTATTTACAATATTGATATGTTGTTTTAGAAAAAAGGGTTTCAGGCGTTTATTTACATTTACTATAAAAGCTTTGACATGCACATATGTTCTAGCCGGACTGGCTCATTTTACGTATTTTGCATCAATCGTTTGAAATAGAAAGACCCAAAGGTCATTGGTCAAAGGCCGTAGTACATATATATATATATATATATATATATATATATATATATATATATATATATATATATATATATATATATATATATATATATATATATATATATATATATATATATATATATATATATATATATATATATAAGCATAAGAGATTATATTTACTCCGTTTAACATCAATAACACTGTTTGTTTTTCATTCACTCCACTGTCTTTTTATTCGTAAATCGTGACGGCATCTACGTCCCACCCTCGAAATGACTTCACCAAATCTGAATATATTTTGTATGTTACGATTAAAAAGAGTTTGCATTCAGTCATGCTAAGGTTACCAGTTCATTAAAGGAATATTTCCAAGCGTTGGAAATCGACAAAATGCATATATATATGTGGTATTTCCATATTAGGCGTCATTTCAATGACGTCATCTTTTTCTTCTGATGCGAAGACAATATGGGCGACATGTTAATTCTAATTATTTACCCCCTAAGATTAAATTTGGTGCATTTCGACTGAAATTGGCACTCAAAATGCAAGAACGCCCCGATTCCCATATACTACAATGGACATACCGTTTAAATTGCACTGATACAATATACGCTATTTTGATGACGTCATAATGACGTTCAGACGTAAAACCCAGATGGGTGACCAGGTGATTTTCATCAGTTATCCCCTAAAGTTTGATTTGGTATAGGTCACCATAAATCGGCATCAAAGTCGCACGGGAGTCCCGAGCGCCCCTGACTATATGTTTATCTACATATCTATTAAAAACGTGTCAATCAATACACACACAGCTTATGTTCTATGTTAACAGAGAGGGCTCTTCATTTGACATAATTGTACATTTTGCCCGCTGAATTTCTGCGAGCTTCTCCAGCTAATATATCCTTTTACAGACTGGGAACCCCCGAAATGGGTACCTTTGCAAACAGTGAAAACCCAGTACTGTTTACTAAGACAAAATCGATCTTCAGAGATATAAAGACAATATATTTTGGAAACACCTTAATATATACAATAAACCATCCTGACTGTGTTGTATACAGCTTAAGCAATATAAGCCTAGAGTCCTTTTTATGGGACATGGTCAAACAGTGCAGGCCCAGATCAGGGTCTCCACTATAAGCTTACGGGATTTTTCTGTTAAAATTTGAATAAAGTGAAAAATACCACCCAACAACCCTTTAAACAGAAATGGACAGCTCCTATTGATAAGAGTGGGAAATTACTTTCGGCTTAAATTGGTTAATGGAAAATTACATTGGTCTGAAAAGGGGATGTATTCCATGATACTATAACACAGCACCCGAAGGTAAGTGGCTGATTGTTATCTGTTATGATCAGACTCATAATCCTACTGAGGAGCATGTGCTGCTTCCATCATATCGCTGTTGAGGGCCGGTTAACAAGTTCAAGAAAAGTATAATATTTTGTGGACTCTTGTACAGATGTATTTGACTCATCTATATCTAGGATGATAAAAATAGCTACCGTATTCTTAGGCTTTGACCTCATATCCGATTGGAAAAAAGTATAGCAGATAAAATCATGAAAATGCAGCCTTGTATAGTTGCGGTCTAACAGATTTCGAAGATACTTTTAACTTGTATCGATCGCCTTGTCCAAACCTAAGAACATATATATAAAGGCAGTATTGCCGTAAACCGCACCACTATAAGGCGCGCTCTGACAAATGTATATTAGGAGAATTTCCATCAATTTGTGTATGCATGTTTTTTGTCTATGTTTAATAATCTAAAGAAAAGAAAACAAGATAATCATACAATATTAGGAAGCAGTCATCGTTTTATTGAGTTTGGTCACCACACCACTAGCATCGGCTTTCATCGCACCCCTAGTATCGGCTACAGCGGTTATCTGCTTGCAGCTGTTTGAGCCCGAATGGTCAGAATATAATAATGTATCAACACTATATCGACTTGCACCGGTATTTTAAGTAAAGCTCTTCTCATTATAGGACCATCATTTTTGCGAAAACCATTTCGACCACTACATGCGATTTTAGTACTTAGTGAGCCTTCACGTCCTGCAAACAAAACGAAACTACGTAAATGATGGCTTGACACTTTATGCTGATGGGGTACAACCGTAGATTTTTTTCTAGTTATACACTGAAGGACTTTAAAAACGCAAAAAATGAAAATTATTATTTTTTGCACCCAGAACAGTTTTTTGCCTTCTTTAACAGATAAAAATGAATGATAACGACACTCTGCTTCTATCTATACCCAATACCGGTGTTTTCAAAGACACTGGCTACCACCAGCTATGCATTGCTGGTTTACTATAATTTGCACGTGGCGTCCCCACGAATCAATGAAACAAACTATTTATCATTTTACATGTAGCTTGTCAGTATACATGTATAAAAACACAGCGGCTTTAGTTTTATAGCTTTATTATTCATGCCACGTTTGTCTGAACATGAACGATCTGGTGCAATTGGAATGTTAAAAGCTGGCGTGCGTGTTTCTGACGTCGCCAGATATCATAATTGCCATCCGTCAAATATACAGCGCCTCAGAGATCGCTACCAGGCTACTGGGACAGTTAAAGATCGACGCAGGTCTGGTCAGCCATGAATGGCGACAGGCGTTAAGAGCCAACTTACGTCGATTGTGTATCGACGATATTACATCGACGATAATCGTTCCGGCCAGCTACTGTCAGTGCCAGACAAATAGTAGGGCTTCAAGGGTAATTTGTTTCTGATTTGTTAATAAAATTGTTTTATCACACTAACTTAAAATCGTGTCCAATTTCTAGACAAATTTCAAACTGCAACTTAAGAATCATAGGGTATTGCTGTTTGAAAGACTGTTGCTCTATTATTATTTAATATTTTGACAAAAAAATTGAAATATGATTTGCTGACATAATGATGTTCATTATTGCCAAATCTCAATAAAATTGAGACATTAAAAGTAAGTAAATATTTTGAATTTCGATTTTTGCGTTTTTAAAGTCCTTCAGTGTATTTTATGATATCATGTTCGTAATTTAGCCTTTTGGCAATAACTAAAATAGCGAGTGCCCCAAATGTGGTAATAAAGTATGTCTTATTGGACAGCCCCTCTACAGTACGTAAAGCAGAAACCTTAGTCTATACCAATGGTAACTGGAAACACATGTTACACTGCACGTGAACAAGACATTTTGCCAGATTACTGAGACAATATTTACAAATGTCAGATGTTTGCAAAATATTCCTCATCTTACAATACGGGCCTCCTCACGAGAAAACCTGTCTTCGGGGTTTGCGAGCAGGCAAGTCTAAAAGAAGCCCCAGCTTCAGAGACTAGCTAGAGCCTAGAATGTTAAATATTTGGATAGCATGTAACTGGATAATTTACTTTCTAGTAAAGTGAAATACAACGGCACTGATTGGACCGCGTGGATGTGCAGGCTGTTATGTGTCTTAATTTTTCGCATGAAACAAACTAGGGTTTTCCAGGACGTAGCTCAAGTATAGATCCTATTTCTGAAGAGTTTCTCTCTGTGTGTGTGTGTGTGTGTGTGTGTGTGTGTGTGTGTGTGTGTTTGTGCGTGCATGTGCGTGCGTGCGTGTATGTGGTTTTTATTGTGTTGGTTCTGTCTTTGGTCCTTGTTTTGTCATTCAGTACTTTATGACTTTCTAGCTGTATTGACACTTTTTGATGCAGGGTCGTTATGTTTACTCAATTATGCACGAGCATTTTACACGAAGTTTTGGACAGTCTTGATGTTTTAATATCCATTTGTGAACATTATCATGAAAAGATGACGAACAAACTAACACATCAAAAATGAAAAAAAAGACTGATATGCTACTGGACTCGAACGCACATCTTTTGACTGCTAAGGACAGCCTATTATCCATTAGGCTATCGAGGAAATGTGATATTATCTCATTCAGATAAGTAATTGTATCACGATCTAAAGCGCACATTTTACGAACATTTTCTGAGAAACTTAAAGCAAGGTACTTCTTTATTTGTTGGTATTTTAGTTTTTATGAGCAGTTGAAATTTCGTGCTCAGTTGAGTTGAGCATGATAAAAATTTATAAGCTCGGGACCAGATTGATGTTGTCCCTGGTACGTGCGTAGGTTTCCTATTTTGCCCTGCTTTGTATGATGTAGTACTTTGTATTATTCCTCGTGTGACAATCATCCCGCTGAAAAAGTGTTGATTGCTTTGTGCAATTGTTTCATGCAAAATGTTTTATAGTGCAGCACTCTGCAGGAATAGGTTGTCATTTATAGCAAAAAGCAAGACTATTTAAAGAGTCTAAAAGATGGAACGAATCTTTAAAACCTATATGCATCATTGTAACCGTGGAGTCAGAATCTTAACCTTCATCCTCGTCCATATTAGCAACCGAAGCAGTCTAGTCTGATTCTATCTGGGTCATTAAGGCGATACATGTAAGTGCCATGTCCATATGTTACATTGGCATCTTGCCTAAGACACAATCATTGAATTACATTGGTTTTCTCACACCTTCATTAAAACATTGCTTTCAGCAGCATCTGGGTGAGGTATGTATGCAATGCAAATTAATTGATTGGCTCGTTTTAATGAGAAAATATCCCTGATACCTTTTGCATAGTTACTAGTACGCACAAATGCACGGACAATCACGGAACTCTTGGCATTTTACAGAATCATTGCCTCTATAAAGTGATGACTCATGCCAGGCCATATTATCTGTGCGATAAAACTTTATGAAACTATACCAGAGTGACATACAAATGTATCGATTAGTTGCTTTCGTGGACTCTAATGGTATAATAACCTATACAAGTAGTTCGCTCAATCTGCCTCATATAACACACAGCGAATTTCTTTCTTAATGGTTTGGGTTTCACTTTTATTTGAAATACATGTGGCATTCTTCCCAACTCCTAACATGTTTCTCAAGAATAATACAAATTATTTTACTAAAACACTATGTTTACTCTGTTTCAAATTTTCGGCCACTTGGCCTTTGTCAAGAAACAAATAACAGGATTTATGTTGTGAGCTACATCTCCATTGTCTAAGCCAATCAGTAACAAATGGCACAGTTTATTCTTAGATTTATGGTAAGCTTTATTGTTTCTATTATGGAATAATTAAATTCTAATCTCTGGATGGAGATGTATCTCGCTCCCCTCCATATGGCAAAATAATCACTGAAAAGCATTTTCCTTATCAAGTCAAAAAAGAAAATCAAACATTGTAAAATAATGGTTTATAACGACAGTCTGTATGTCTGCTTATAAATCATATCACGGTTTCAAATTTTTGTTTCAGCCATGGATATTTCAAGCTCAAAGACAGGATGTGTCTTTTCGAGGAAGTTTCTAAGAAAAGTATTTGTTTTACTCGGAAGTTAAACGGAGGCAAAACTGTGAAATGTGAAACAGTAAAACAACTCTCGCTGCTTTAGATCATGGAAGTATCATTCTGATATTGTATGACCAAGTCAGATCAAATCTCGCCCGTATAGTCGGGATAGTCAATCTGCAAGGCATATGAAGATGACAGACTGAATACTAAATAGCATAGCAGATAGTTGAGCTATTTGCATACAGTAAACTTGTGTAAAAAGACAAAAATGGGTTTTCAAAACTAATTATCACTTATTGTAGGTCAAAAGTATTGCGGAATGCTCCAAGGGGAGCATTCTGCAATATTTTTGACCTTCATGAAGCTACTATTTGTCATAAAGATCTTTGTTTTGTCTATTTTTGAGTGGCCGTTTACACATGTTTTACTGTTTGTTCCCGTCCATATTACTGTTAGTTGATTCAACTTATTTTCAAACTTTATCAATGACAATTGATCGTGTATCATACGTACATGGAATATAGGCTAGTGCAGTGTGTATCCTGATATAGGCATTTCATAGGGGTATAAAACTTATCTGTATAACTTTTTCACTAAATTCCTGCTTTTTCTTTTATTTTAGAGAAAATTCAAGATCCACTTTCAGTTTTAGTGTTAGTCTATTTTAGTGTGTGTGATTTTTCTACAATATTTTTTTCTGCAAAGTGTCAATGTTTGAAGTGGGTTCTTCAGAATTTCTAAAACCAGGCAAGAGTCTTAAGAGGCACTTGACAGTTAACGACACAAGTTATCTTGTAGCTAAGTCCAGGTCAGGAAAAAAACAAACTTCCCCTTCAATTCATCACATACTTATTCTTTGGTGTTGACTACAGTCATCACCTATATGAGGAGAGAGAGAGAGAGAGAGAGAGAGAGAGAGAGAGAGAGAGAGAGGCATGGAGAGAGGGGTACAGAAGGAGAGCGTTAAGACCTAGTTTGTGGAAAAGACAAGCCCCAAGATTTTTTGTTCAGATCGAATAGCCGACAGTATCAACATAACGTTGTGGAATTGTACATACTCCATATTAATAGCAGGACAATTTAAAGCTTTTTTTTTAACCTTTATACATGAATATTACTGTTTTATGTTGATTAATTTTACTATGTTTTCGGCCGTTATGGTCGTTTTTGTATGCTCCCCAATCTATTCCAAGGGTACTAGGTTGTGCGTATGGAACGAATTGGTATTTGTATCATTGGCTTGCGAAGATTCTGGCATCCTTCGGAAAACAATACCTCAACAGGGTAAGGAAAGCTTTGATGCTCAAATGTACTCTTTTATCATGACCTGATCCAGCATTTCTTTGTTTCTACAAGAAGCCCACTAGAGAATGATAGAAGTGCTTAAAGATGTTAATACTTAAAACCGTCACTTGTTCATATATATACAGTCAGACATAAGTTAAGCATCGCCTCAATAGCTTCGTAGAAAACGAAGGAAACTTTCCAGTCATGAATATTTTCTTGTTTATTTATGAAAATAGATAAAGTGGTTATCTCTATTATCCTCTATAACTGGCACGAAACCTTGAGTTCGACAGAATCAGTTTGGCAGTAGTTTGAAAAATAAGTCTAGACTATTTCTGCGTTTATTTGAATTGAAAGTAAGCGCTTTTGGTTAAGCTGTGACACTTTTTAATGGTACACCTCAAAATAGTGGTTGGTTTATACAAGACACCGTAGAAATTAAGCAAAATGACCAAATGGCATTGTGATATGTTTAGCAGACCAAAGAAAGACAAACTTTAAGGTAACAAAATATCACAAAATAATGTCCGGGTGATGCTTAACTTATGTCAGACTGTATATATATAGTTTTTTGTACATGTTGCATTGTCGAGCAAACGAAAGCTCAGGCGAGCCTACGCTAATGCGCAGACTCGCCAGAGCATTCGCTCCTCGCATACATAAAGTATGGATGTAGATGAATTCTCAGACCAATCTTTAGACCTCCTGTCTCCGCTGGATACATCTACAAAGTCGAGTAAAAAAAAGTATTTTGCTATTATGCGATCAATACTTAATCTCACGGACCAGCCCCTGAGACTATAGTCCTTATGGCTTATGCATAAGTCAAACCTTTACAAAGATGTAAGTACAGTAAAACCTGTCTTAAGCGGTCACTCAAAAAGAAGACAAAAACCTTGGTTTTCAAGACCGCTTATCGCTTAATGCAGGTCAAAAGTATTGCGGAGCATTCTGAAATACTTTCGACCTTCATTAAGCTAACATTTGTCATTAAGATCGGATTTTTGTCTATTTTTGAGCGGCCACTTAAGACAGGTTTTACTGTGAATGTAGGAAATGGAGGCAATGCTATGGCCCCTTTGATATATACAATGGACTATCCATTATGTATCGGACTATTCCATCAATATAAAAGAGGTTAATGAGGCGGTGAACCATAATCTTAACTTTGGCATTATGAGCATTCTGCTGATATATCCTGTGCTAAGAGTAGTGAAGGTAGTAGGAGATAAAAGCATGAAGAAAGCCAGGCCTGCTGAGTGTACAAACAACAGAACATGTAAACGACACATGGTGAGTTTCCCTTTCAGGCAATGAAAAAACAAACATCAGGGCAGTGCTACATTAAAAACGCCATTTTGTATCGATGATTTTTTCTTCAACCAACTATATGTTTACCCCTTTTCAGACCAATGGGATTTTCCATACAGCTACATACAATACAGTCAGTATGGTCGACTGTGCACATTTAGGGGTCACAGATCATAAACAACTATTGTTTTCTTTTTCTGAAGATAGATTTGTCTTAAACAGTGCAGACCCTGAGGCAGAGCAGACCCTGATGAAATACCACATCATGTGGCATTTCATCTGGGTCTTCACTGTTTGTCAATGTGCCCATTTAGGGTTATCTGTAGACTTATATATATAAGTCTCCTTCCTATATCATTTTAGTATTAATCCCTATGTGCTTTAGTTCTCAGATACAGAGGCTGAAGAATGAAGACTGCAATTGCTATCAGAGTTTTGTACTATGTTATATCATGTTATATGAAGTGAAATGAAATGAATATCAGTCTAGGGTTTGCATTTTGAACTTTTCAAACTAGTTTCAAGCTAAATTGTTCATCTCAAACCAGAAGGAAGAATCCATTAGTATACAAGCGTTAACCAGCGTTATTGCTCAGAGATAATGCGATGTTTTCAGATGAATTAATATCATTATTATTATTATTATTATTATTATTATTATTATTATTATTATTATTAATATTATTATTCCTAAAATTTCTTTGTTTCTGCATACATGACCGAACCTGTAACGATTCTGTTTTTGTGCCAAATCTATCTATCTATCGCCTTCAAGAAAAAGATTTTAAACCAACCGATCCAAAAAACATTTAAGAAAATAAGAAAAAAACAAGCTAAAGCCATCTGCTGGTATTAACCTTAAAGCTGTATAGTCTGTAACTTTAGATATTTTAATTTTTGAAATAATGTTTCGATTTTTCAAGAACACAGTACAAAAAAACTAAATTCAGGTATGCATTTTACCATTTTCGTAAATCTTTACAAATTATCACTATCAAAACAACAGCATTTATGTTAAAAATGGACTGTCTATAATTATTGGAGGGACGCAAATAATTACCAACAAGAGAAAAACACACCTGTTTTTATAAGATAATTCACTTTCCCATGCAGTTTTCCGCTATAGTGAACAGATTTATTGTGAAAACTTAACTTAATTCTGCTTTTACAAATGATTTATAAAGAAAAGAAAATCTTTTGAAAAATGTTCATAGTTGCAGACTTAGTCTCTTAAACAGTTAAGACTGAGAGCAGGTCTGACATTTAGAGCCAATCGTTGAAACTCTTAGTTTCTGAAAAAAAGTTCATTTGATGAGAAAATTGGGTGATGACAAAAACTAAAATCGTAACGATCTTAAACAGCATGTAAATAGTTAAACCATGTCCTTCAGTTACATTGAATACATGTCATAAGTTGATTAATTTCTATAATATTTTCAGCAAATAAAACAGATGAATAGAATAAAATTCCCTCCTACCGACCCAGTTCTGAAAATAATTACAATGCAGTTATGATCAGTGGCTAGAGTCCATAAAAATATATATACGTAATTTGGTCGGACAAATGGACCTGTTCAATAACAATAAATTCCTAAATCCAAATGAAATCAGCCAAGTTAAGTTCTAGAACTCTTACTGTACATATTCTAGAAAAGTTTCAAAGTTTAATACCGTGGGCGAAAGGCAATTTGCATTAAATATTTCAAGCAAAAATCAATTAAATACCGCGTTGCTAGGGGGGGGGGGGGGGGGCGAAATGGTCGCAATTTACATTTATTATCATTAATCCCTTGCATACTTGTTACTCCTAAATCCGTATTTGGCAAACGGTGCATAACAAGATGAAATGCCACATAACAGTGCCTACACGGTTTTCTAAGACAAAGCCGATCTTCAGAGAAAGAAGTACAATATTCTTTGGAAATTACCACATGCGAGCTCTAGGTACATGCATGTACAATAGACCATCGCATTTGTTGCTTATATATTGTTTATTGTATCAAATCAGAAGGCAGCATACGATTGTCTGCTCTTTGGATTATAAAGAGAACTTTTCCTGAAGTTATTTACTTGTCTGAAAATTTAAAGATAAGGTATCTTATTTGACCCATTATTCCGACTGTATGAAGCGCTGTCAATTGTGATTCATATGTGATTCATATACGTGTATAATTGTTTATGTTTCAGTGTACTCATATGCCCCCAAACCCGTATTTACACGGTGATTTTTCTTTTACATTTTCTTGTACAAGAAAATATACTCCGAGAAATTATAAAGTGATACCACGGTACAAGAATGTTAGCGATTTTATTTGTCCATGTTTGAGGTCCATCATAATACTGCCAATGTTAATATTAATATTCACAGCATTATGATTGGCTATTTTGCTGGCTTGAAAAATTACATTGTGTTTCTATTCTATCCAGGTTTCTTGTACAAGAAAACAATGGTTATTTCGGGTGGGGTAATCCATAAATCCACGATCAAATAAATGATATGTCAAGTGTTCTTTCAAAAGAAAACTGGTACAAGATGCTTTAGCTAAATAAAGTTGACTTCACCAGATGTATTTAATAGTGCAAAAATTGTGTTTCAAAATCACACACCAAAGGGCGAAACAAATTTGTAAACAAGGTAACGAGGCTTATCAATTGTAAATGATTAAGCCTTAATTAATCCTAATTGAATTCATTACCGAGATAATTACACGAGATCTATATAAATAGGCCAGCGCATGCTCCGAAAACTGCAGATGATAGTTGCATTTCCACAGGGTTCCGAAATAATAGACATGAAACACGGTGTTCGCTAGTTGCATTTCCACAGGGTTCCGAAATAATAGACATGAAACACGGTGTTCGATTAGTAGCATTTCCACAGGGTTCCGAAATAAAAGACATGTCCGATAACTGAACTACGGTAGTCTAGCTCCTAGACCTTGATACATGTATTTTTGTCAATTTTACTTTATTCTTCATTCATCATAATCTAGTCTCCGCTCTTCTCTCTTTGATATCTTCACTTGATCTCATAGAGGAAAGAGTGAGATTAAAGAAATTATCATTTTTAAATGAGATTATCATTTATTAAAAAGAATATGATATCAGACTAGTGGCTAGTCTATAACTACGACTACATTTATTTCAGTTTTAATAAAACTTCACTAAACACAAAAACATAGTCAGCAATTCGGGAAAGTTTGCGAGCAAATTTGACCCGGCTAGATCTAAAGCAGCCATTCGCACAATCTCGCCTAGTAAGTCGCCGCTGCTAATAAGGCGATCGTCCAATTTGCTTGACATCGACAAACAGACCAGAACCAGAATGCGGCGTCTGCTGATCAGGTTCTGCACTGTTTGCTTAAAGAATGAACTTTTAAAATATTGGATGGATGTGTAAACCCTTTAATTCGAAATGGATTCGTCCAATTGATTAGGGCTGGAAATTCTATTAGACATAAAGGGGTTAAATCTTAGTAGTCTTGTAGACGATGGCTTAGACAAAAACTGGCCACCAGATATCTTAGAATGAAAGTTTAGGATGACTTTACGCATATGCGAAATGTACCAAAATCTCACATAAAATAAGCTTCGGAGAAACAATATTGAACTGATCCCATACAATTCACAATTTCAGTCATAATTTCAAGAATGAAATATATCTGCAACACTTTCTTCACAGGGATGCTGGCGCATGTAAAGACTAAAGGTCAATGGTTGATTGTCTACATAATATTAATATAGAAATAATAAATAATAAGATGCGTGTAATACTCGCAAAACTGCAAAAAACTAGTGTATAATAGCATATCACATGAAATATTCAATACCAAAAAATGGCTTCGAGTACTTGCGTATACTTTTTTGTAAGAGTCTTGAAAGAAAAAAAAAACTAATGAGAAACTAATGCCATCTTCTTGGCAAATGAATAGTCCAACTATAAACTATGTTTATTTATTAATTTATTTACTGTTTTTGTTTATTTTTTGTTCAAGAAAAATATATATAAAAAAGGTTAGAATGCCGTAAATACAAATTAAGGTGAGACTATTTCTCGAATGACAAACAAGCATATAAAACAGCAGAAAGCTAGTTTAAAAGCATGTGTTACATTCGTGTTAATCTCTAATTGATACCATACCCATAAATCGGAGCGGGTTCACAGCGGGTTAGTTCTGATAACTCAGTAGTCGCTCTTCATATCATGTATATTTAGACATTAATATTTCCTCTAGTTAGATTGAGCCAGTTTTATATGCATGTGTTTCCCCATCTTCACCTGCGAAGGTTTCGTCGTATCTACCTTTCGACAAACAATTAGATTAGACAATCGCAACCATTGGTAGGACAAGATGGTGTTTCCCCGGAAGCTTTATTTGCATAATGGTTTACATTTTTCTTTGCTCTTGAAATGTGGCGCAGTGTGTTTTATTTATGCTGCTCTTTGATTTCTTCGTGTTGCCGAAGTAAATTGAGCCAGTGCATGGAATTTCCAACAAATTTGTTATGTGCCACCAGCAAAGTCTCAGATCAGCCTGCGCACACGCGCAGTCTGATCAGAGACTTTGCTAGTCGCTTGAGTATTCTATGATTGTTAAGCTACCGACTGAACACCATTTGGAGTTTCTAAGCTTAAAAGGAGGCTGCAGAGGATTGTCCGAGTCTACACTTGTCAAAATGTCAAATTGTTGGAAATCTCATGCACTGGCTCATATGTTTGCCTGGCTATTTATGTGTACACCACGAAGTCTGTAGTTGGCCTTCATCAATGGAAATAATGGACGTTTTCGGGTATCATTCTGATTTCAGACAAGATTTGAAAATACTGTACAATAGCCAAAATACAGTCTCGGTGGAAAACCGATGCAATCATATTTTATTTTGACAATCTAGATGACATAAAATGCGCTGCATCGTCGCATATATACCATGCAGATCCGGGAGCGTTATTCTAAACCGACGAACGTGACTTTTTCGCCAAGCAGCTGCTTGCTGATCTTATCTGAGAGAAGTCTGGAATATACATGTATGTTCACAATGATGATGCCGAATATGTGGATTATCGTATGTTATGCAGTTTATCATACATGTACACATGTGTTAGTGCATCCGACTTATACGCCCGTGCATTGAGGGTCGAAAGTCTGGCGTCCACGAATTAGTCCGGTCTAGTTTGCCCGATTATATCCTGGAAATATCTCTCCTCACATATTAAAAACGGTTAAGCAAGAGTGCAACCATATCTATCAAAAATGTATGTCTCGGGATGGTCATTGATGAAACCTATCAGAGCTTATTATCATATGTCTCATAGAAATATTTTAGCTCATTGTCATGGCCACTTCCCATGCGATGACTTTTTTTTCAAAATTGACTGTTTTCAAAAATATTTTTCAGGAACACTAAGGCTTAAATGAAATATTTGTGTGGTTCCTTTTCAGATTTTGTCACTGTTTTCTTTGTTAAATGTTATAACAAAATTTTATAATTTCCCTACCTACCCTAAATTTTGTTGGTATGCAACAGGAACCACACATATATTTCATTTAGGCCTTATCAGAGTGTCAAACGGTTCGGATCCAGATCAGGACCGACGTTTTGTCAACCTGAGCTGGGTCCAAACTATTTCAGCAGATGACAACGTCACCGATTATCGCCTCTAGCAAGGAAAGAAGTACTCGATTATGTTTTACATCGACATGTTCTTGTGTTTAATCCTACTATTTCACAATTTTTTGTCAAACATCCTAGGGTCCTAGACCCAATATTTAAATGAGATACCACAATGATGTCTGCACGGTGTTCCAGAGTTAAAACAATAATCAATGCAAGCAGGAAATAGCTACCAGTGACCCATAAAAATATATTATTGATCATCCAAGCATGAATGTACCCGTGTAGAACTTTCATCCACTTCCAGCTGACCGCACGCCACAGCACTTTTAATGCACATTTTACATAAGCTAGCCACATGCGATCAAATATTTCAAAAACGTTTAACATGTAAGTTTCAAATTAATAGAAATACTGTTTCACTACTTTAGAAAACTATATGTAAACGTTAGCAAATGCAAATGGTTCAAACGGACTTAAATTTAAATGTTATTAGATGCCCAGCTATCTGCATCAACTAAAGGATTGTTTGAACCAACTATAAATAATTATCCGCGGCTTTATTTAGGTTATTTTGATAGAAGCATGTGTACCGTGATAAGCCTTGGTAAACCTGGGGTAGGAATTCGCCACAAAACTAAAAAACAAAACTTCACTTACTCGAGTTCGGATCGTGCTGTGGGCTTCCCACGGGCTCTTCCTTCGGTTCTGACGTATGTTTGGACTGGCAATTCAAATCTAAATCCGTCACAATGTTAGACTGGTGGTGTCCGTCAGCAAGATTATTGGGTGAATCCGGAGTACACGTCTGTGTCGGCAGCCCCGGCGAGGGTTCCGTGCAGCCAAACATGGCACAATTCTCGCTGGGAATCTCGCCTAAGTCCAACAAGTGATTAACAGAAAAACTCCCTTTACTGTTCTGTAGTGCGTTATGGTATGCAGCAACTTTGTCAAAGTTTGTCTGATAATGGTTCTCCTGGGGTAGTAAAGAGTACACACTCATCTTCCTTTCTCCCACGTTTTTCTCTTACTGTTTTTTAATTAACTCCTAGGGTTTTGGAATGTTGTATTTGTACACCGGTTCTCTGAGATCATAATATTTACTCAAAGAAAATGTCAACGTTTAGTCTACAAAGATGGCGGCTAATTTTTCCAAATTCGATTTTCTTGATTTGTTTATCTTCTGTCGTTATTTGTTGATTAGTATTAAATTCCAACAAACGATGATCACTCTTGATGGAATAATAAAGAATAAACGAGCAACAACTGTTAAAAGTGAATTGGATTTAACTTCATTATCTTGTACTGCATGCGTTTAGCTCTACCAAGATCCTATGATACAGCTTCACTCCGGGAATGGCGGGAAGGCTTATCAGGTAGCCAATAATCGCGCGCTCTGCTGAGAGAAAGGCGTGTCAAAGATAAATATTTGAAAGCCAATAAGAAACCAGAATGTGATTCCTCCAGAAACTCGGAGGTTAGCAGAGAAAAAGATGATGGTTTATAATGCTAGTCAAGATTCAAGATTTCACTATACATATTCAGAAACCATACTATTAATTAAAGCATATTATTGCATAAAATGCCGTGTCGCACGCTATCAACAGCCATGCTTTAAACGGCAAAACCCATGTATTAATCAGGCAATTCACGTACTGTTGATGCACAGCTTTGGTACTTTACATATACGCATCCTAGGCCGTCACAAAAATTGACGTCATCAACAGAAACATGCATAGGAATGAACGTAATTTAGTGACGGTAGGATGACGTAAGGCTTTGCTCTGGAACAAGCGTTTTCAAAACCTACGAGTCCTTCATGCTTTTGCGCGCGCCATAAAAGTAATACAAAAATGAACTTTTCGAAGCGTTTTTCCAAAGTTTTCAAGTGACAAAATGATTTTAATGCAATAATAACGATAAGGCATGGTGTTCTGATACGTCCCCACGGGGGTCGTTAAAACCCACGCCATTCAGGCTCGGGTTTCAACATCACCCTCGGGGTCCAGCAGATGTTAATGCATAGAAAAACATGTTTGATCCCTGTTTTCCAATATAACCAAATGCAAACATATTTAGTTAACATGGTTAATAAATAAAATAAAACAAAAACATGACGTAATTCTATTGAACTAATTTTTTAGCTCTAAGAATTAAATGTTGTCCTGTCTAATATCTATATTTGATATGTCTCTTTCCAAAAATAAATCATTCAGATCAGTCATAATGGGAGTTAAAAACATATTGTACGTATGCATGAATCTAGGATAATATACTCGTAAATAACGTTTATTATGGTGCTTTTTGGAATGAGTGTGCGTCCGTGGTGACAATCCAGAAACCCCCATTAGCTCGGGTCACTTATATAAACTGTTACATTTTGTGATGATTGCCTATGGTGTGTAGATTGCAACCATTGCCTTGACCCTGGATCATTTTCTGTCTTACCCTCGTTACGTGAATTCCTCTTTTATTTTTGATGGAGGATGCTCATATTACGCACAAATTCTTCTATTGTTGATGGAGGATGCTTATATTAAGCACACATATTGCTTTTGATGCGTAGATAACAACGAAGATTTCAGATTATCAATATAGCCTTGGGATCTAAGGTCAAGGTCAAATCTACTGATTAGCAGTCCAATGGACAACGATCGCTCACCTGGAAGCCAGCATTAATATTCGGAGAGACCATATTTTATGATGCTAAAGGGCAAGTAACTCTGAACTTGAAACAGCAATCAGGCCTAAATTCAAAAACACTCAAAATATTATGCCATTTCTAGTTATCTGCAAGTAGTAAAAAGATCTGGATAAAAATGAAAGAGAAACACTGGAGAAACTCTATTTTTCAGAAGCTCAAGGGCAGCTAACTCCGTAGTAAGTGGTGGGATCTGACCTGTAATATGGGTTTTAACCTGAACTCCTCTTTTATTTTTGGCTGCACACAAGGAACTCCACCCATTTTATTTAGAAGACATTTTATTTTTTACAATTGATAAACATAAATATACATCTTCATACATCTATCTCACTGATATTGGAATTAATCTTTAGAATCATCAGCGTACCCTTTTGAAATTTAATTTGGACCCTTCGCTGTGTTATGCACGTTGCATGTTAACATTAAACCCTGGAAAATGGAAATCTAAGTATAAATAGCTCCACAAGATTATGTAAGCTTTATCAATTCCAAGCGGGTCCATACTTTGTATTTACCTATAACAGAAAATTGATTTGTCTTCGACATACTGCAAAAATGTTTTTTTTCAATTTTATATAATGTAACCGTTAATGGACGCCCAATGTAAAAACTGCATATCAGATGGGCCAGTTTAACATACTTAAACATAAAGGTCTGCTGTGCATGTAAAATGGTCGTAACTACATCAGGTCTGAGACATTCCCAAATTCAAAAGACAGAATCAGGTAAGATATGTCTCAATATTAGCTATTTGCAAATATTTTAGTGAAAAACTCAACACTAACATAAGTTTAATTTAGGTGCCTTTGTTACCAGTATGGGGTTCTAAGTTTATCTTGAGCATTTTAAAAATCTTTTTATAACACACTGATCAAACCGTTATAAAGAGAAAAGCAAAAATACACATAAGCTTTATCGAATTGCTGATTTATCAAACTTTTGATACAGATATTTTAAATGTTAATGCATAACTACTTTGCAAATCGAATAATGTAGATACTAAAAAATCACGATGTATGTGTTAGATTGCTACCTTATAAAACATCTTTCTTAAAAGTGATTTTAAGACATGGTTTAAATCTCTGTTTGAATAATAGTATATTTCCTAAATGTGAAAATTGTAACATACATAACACGCTTCGTTATATGACTATTGCATGAAATTAAGATAAATATTTCCTATAGAGCGCCTTATTTATTCCTTTTGATACACAATAGATAAAGCGTATTCAGTTGAAAGTGGCAAAAAGTATTCAAATATGATTTACAAATTACCATGAATTCATGCAAACTTGAAGGTTAATCCATATTGGTTGCCTTTTTTTTAAAATAGAAATGAGATATTTCTTCTTAAAACATTTATCTATTACGCCATCAAAAAAATCAAGCTGGTAATAGTAACAAAGACAAAGACAAATGTAATTGATATAACGTTACCCTGAAATAATCAAAACCACCGTTATATAGTAGTTCTTATTCACCATCATAGTACAATCTTTTAATATAGTGCAGAAGAATATTTCACACATTTAACATTCTCCTGATGGTGGCATCAGATGGGCATTTTGAATTTTTATGTGACGTTAGATGCACATACGTTCACAACAAGCGTCTTGCATACACATAACATCTACAAATAACCGTTTTAAATGGTTTGTTCGAGTAAATGCTATTTGTCCCTGTAAACAGTTTTTCAGTCATGTTGAGACGGTATCCTGGGTTACACCAGTACACAGTCTAGGATAAAACTATCCACAATGTAAGTTGGGGTATGAGTTATGATAGATAGGCTAGATCTACCTTCTGACCGTTGTGCTATCAGGATCGAACTCAATCAAATTTGAAGAGTGACTTGCTTATACTAGTGGGGCATGGAAGCGCCCATTTATTCGACCCCACCATACCCCATTAGAGGCCCTGGGAGGTGGTTACAACTATCAAAAGCGTGGTGATATGCGATGTTGTACATCGATTGTGCAATTCTATTTCCTTTTAGGTTTGTTCAAAGACGTGTATATATGGTTAGAACGTTTAAATGTTGAAAGGACTGTTAAATAATCAATGAAATTCATTTAGCATTTAAAATTGATGACGTATGAACTTTATGAAGTACAGCCAATTTGTATAGCATATTACCATATAGCATGACGCTTGAAGGTAACACTTGTAACAGCAAATATACACATGTAATATACAGATTAGAAGCCCATATATGTGTTCAATTTTATCATAATTTCTTGCATGAAGACAAGTAAATAAACAGTCAGTCACATGGTCAAAAATGTGAATACGAAAACTCTATAATCTCCAATGGTATCATTTTAAGCTATTGTAATGGTAACATACGTTACCCAACTGTTACTCACGATCACTGCAACTGCAAGAGAGCTAATGTCTGTTATTTTGATTGGTTATATAGTGCAGTATTAGAAAACTATAGTTTACAAAATTGCAGCCAATGTAAGGACCAATACTTTTAAGTGTATGCTCTACATGTTTTCATGTATATGGTGTTTTCATGTATTATTTTCATGGTCAGATAGACACAGAAATGATTTTGTGACATACATTTATTTGGTAATTGGTATGTATATATAGATTGTGATTGATGTATAATTCATGTATGATCCTTTGTAAAATGAGTTTTGGCGCCGTTAAACTGGTTTAAGCCCTCCAGTAAAATATTTTACTGACCGTTCCAAGGCGGTACTTCTTTTGTGGATCTTTTGTGTTTTTGTTCTGTCTTGTGTTTGCTATGTCTTTGAGCGCGTCTGTTTATATGTGCTTTGTGGTCACCTGCTGGGAAAGGGCTGACCTCTTGGCTCTCGTTTGTGGTGTCTATCTGTGATTTTGTCACTTTGCCATTGGTATCCTGGGTCAGGTGTGGTACTTGATAGTATCGATTCCTGATCTTTGCACCCTTACTCACTTTTTTTAAAATCTATTTGTACAAAAAGCATTACTGGCAACTACAATAAATGCTTAATTATACTATCATGCCAATTAAAAAAAATCAAGAGCAGAACAATAAATGCTTATTTCTAAATGGTCAAATTATTCAAATATGAATTAAAGCCAAAGCCAACAATAGCAGAGAGTGTTACCTCCAGACCTTTTGTCTATCTAGAGTAATCTGAGACTAATAATATGTTTACAACTATGCATCAAACAATGTATAATGAAAATACATTCGCATAGAGAAACCTGCATCCCATAGTGGATGGGGGTATTGGATAAGCAAGATCTAAGTGATCTACAATGGAGATATCTGTTGCAACTGCCTGTGATTAGTTCTCATCATAACCCATGTAGCTGAAACGCAAAGGTCTAAAATGGTATTAATTTGTCCATATTACAAAACAAAAATGATAAGAAAAATAGATGGGTAGGATAACACCAATGCATCAAATGTAGTTTAACTTCTTTTTTTTTTGCTGAATTCTGTCATTGGTGTTGTGCTTAACTTTCATTTAGATCCATGAGTAGTCAATATACTCTCATACATATTCGAATTGTGTTTAATGTTCACACAGTTATATTACAGTACATTTTCAGTGGGTGGGTAACAAAATGCTGCTTGAATAAAATCTGCACCACCTTTTTTCTGGCATCAACCCTCATTTGATTTCTATTTAATTATACTATCACCTGGTACAAATGATTGTTTTCTACCAGACCGATTGAAAAAATCCAATCCAGACCAGCCCTTAGACTATATTGTCAGAAAGAGACAACATGAAGTCTCTCTCACAACAAAACTAAAGCAAATCTACAACTAGAGGAGCACAATTAGTACCCATAGGAATATCTACAATTTGCATATACGATTTCGAGCCAAATCTTATCAATATAATGTCTAAAAGATAATGGTGCTGTCACACATTAACGGATAAAGGTAACGGACGCCGAAGGGACAGAAAAATGCAAAAAAAAAGTTTATCCGGTGATGGAAGTTGTCTTAGTGGCGGTAAATGTCGACGCGGAAGTCGTAAGGAGTGCATACGTACCGAACAAGTAACGGACAAAGAACGGTCAACTAACGTACGTGTAGCAGATGTTGACCTTTCACAACTCTGGTCGAACGGACATCAACGGATACATACAGGATACATACAGGTTGCTGAAACAATGAGAATCGAACAAACCGCACGAGATCCCGACAAACCGCATACCAACGCATAAGTAACGTTCATCCTGTCAGGATAAACTGCGCTGTAAATATGTTGTTTCAGTTTTGGTATCATATTTTTGTGAAAGTCATATACTTGTTTTGGTCTATGTAAGGGAAGTAAAAAATCATGTTAAATCCCTGCTTTGCATTTTATCGTTTATGCTATCTAGGTGTTTTTTTTAAAGATAATTTGTCTAATTAATAGTAGATCATTTAGTTGTAAATTTTCACTGAAAGGTTATGCAAGATGGTTGGTTTTATGTTTCGAAAATTTTAATTAATAAATTTGACTATTATATAGTCAATTTTAATGTTTGACTATCATTGTCTTGCGCAAGCACGATACTAAATTTGAAAAGAGAAGCCGCCGTGGTGTAGGGGATAAACATATGTCTTGTAAACCAGGGGTCGCAGGGTGGATTCCTGGCTTCTCCCAGTCTGTCGGATGAGACTTTAAGCCGTTGCCCCGTCTTCTGAGACGCTTTAAAACCAGAACCACTGCCGGTTGAGCCTTCGTGAGTACCTGGACATAGAACCACAAAAAGCATAAACCCACGCGGCCAGTACTGGTACAGCCAAGGAAAACGGCCACAAAAACATAAATTTGAAAGATGCTTCCCAGCGAAGACAGAGAAGCCCCCGTGGTGTAGTGGATAAGCGCTATGCCTTGTAAACCAGGGGTCGCAGGTTCGATTCCCGGCTTCTCCATAAAACCACTTTCGGTTGAGCATTCTGGAGTTCCCGTCATATAATAAACACACATATCATAAACCCTCCCGGCCCAGTACTGGTTTCTACCCATGGAAAAGCCACAAAAAGTTTTGCGAAGACAATCTTAAAATACAGCGCACGAAAAACGAATATAGCGAAAAAAAGAAGCATTGTGCCCTTTTGACGCGGATGATAAAAAGACAAGGTCATATGTAGAAGCTAAAAACATCAGGTTGAAACGCTATATCTCCAACCTGGTTCGCAGTCTGTTCAATGCTCGCATAGTTCAGCTAGGCTGAACACATACGGTTCAGACAGGCAGGCTGAAGCCCATACGAGTTTGTGCTTTCATATCGTTATATGCTTGGAGCATAACGTTTATAGATTGAGCCAAGCTGAACGCATGAGTAGGTTTGGAAACACCCAAACCAGGTTATGAGCTATTGTCTCAGACAGGCAAACTGAGGCCCATACAAGTTGGTGCTTCATAACGTTATTGCTTGGAGCATAACGTTTAAACTCATATAAGTTGAGTTACGTTCCTAGCACTAAGGCTGGAACGTGTTTCAAACCAGGGGTTGGAAACGATTAACCAGAGGTTTGAAACGATTAAGTTAGAGTTAAGTATAAAATTGCTCAGCGCTATTGTAAAGCTGAGAATACCTCCAGCCATCTTGCTGGCGTGGCGACCATAGTTGATTTGTGTTGTTGGGTCCCATGCCAAGAATTTGTGTTGATCATTTATGTTCGTATAGCTAATGTTATGAGCGTTTTGTCTGTACATATTACTGTACATATTACTGACGTTTATAGACTATATTAGTCTTGGGTTTTCATAGTTTCATAATTCATATGCTGAACTTTGGCTGTCCAGCTAAAGACATTGTCGCTTCATAGCACGCCCATTATAAACATTGTTCAGGCGTCGTCATAGGGCTCTAACGACAAGGTTATAGCCAGACCTCACCACCAACCTGATAACTTGGGGACTCGTCCGGGATAGTGCTTAGGAAGTTTAATACAGCTGGAACTCATTGTTTCAAGCATTATGGATCATGATAAATGGATAGGGACTGGAGAACGCATGGGATTGACAGGGTCAGAGCTACAGGAATATGTTGAGAAGAGAGAGAAGGAATTTTTGGACAGGGAAGAGCGTATGCTCAGGCGAGAGGATGAGAAAATAGGCTGGAGTTTGAACCTTTGAAGCTTGAGGAAGAAAGGCTGGAGACACAGGCATCGTCAAAGCGTGAGGAGCAGAAAAGAGAGATGGAACTGTTGAAGCTTCGTGCTGCGACAGGGGTTTCAAAGTCTGAGGTGGGCAGTAAGTCTCTACGACCAAAACTGCCAAAGTTTGAAGAACACAAAGATGACATGGACGCTTATATTGAACGTTTTGAACGATTTGCCAGATATCAGGGTTGGAGAGAAGATACGTGGGCAGTTAGTCTGAGCTCACTTCTGACTGGGAAGGGGCTAGAGGTTTATACCAGCATGCCACCTGAGCAAGCTGACGACTACCTAGCGTTGGAGAAAGCTGTGCTGAAACGTTATCAGTTGACAGAGCAAGGGTTCAGGTTGAAGTTTCGTGACAGTAAGCCAGAGCAAGGCGAAACTATTTCAGTTTATGGCTAGGCTTGTACGTTACTTAAGTAGATGGGCAGAGATGGCTGAAGTTGGTGGGACGTTTGAGAGTTTAGTGGATTTGATCGTAAGAGCAGTTTATACAAACTTGCTCACCTGAGTAAGCGTTGTTTTTGAAAGAGAGAATGCTGAAGAGTCTAGAGCTGAGGTGACTAAATATGCTCAACAGTACATAGAAGCACATGGTGGCTCCATCGCATCTAGGAGACCAAATAAGCTGAGCAACGGAGCATACAACAAACAGCCACAGAGGCCTGTTGCCAGCTCAGCTTCCAAACCACCACAAGCTCATAGACCAAGCGGACAGAAACCTGTTTGTTTCATATGCAGAAAGGAGGGACACTTTTCGAGACTGTAAGAAGAATGATCAAAAGAAGATAAGTGGAGCAGCTGTTAAATACGAAGACTCAAGCAATAAGTCTTCAAGCAGGGGCTGGAGGCAAAATAAGTCAAGAAGCGAAGACCAGTCTCCAGACAGACACAAGGTCTCAGCTGTGTGTATATCACTGACAGTTGAACCAAGCCCTGCAGTGCAAGAATGCATTCAAGAAGGGGAGTTGCAACTTGCAAATGGCCAGTCAGTGCCAATTATAGCTGGTGGATGCACCATAGACTCTCTAGATGGAGAGAGAAATTTAAACCTACAGACAGGGTTTGTAGGAGATACTGAGGTTAGAGTGCTACATGATACAGGCTGTGAGTTGGCTGCAGTTCGAAATGACTTGGTGTCTGAAGACCAGATGCTTGACAAAAGGTTTGTCATGATAACGATTGATGGCCAAGCTAAAATAGTTCCAGCAGCACTGATAGAAATAGATACGCCCTATTTTAGAGGTTCGTTGGAAGCCATGGTGCTGAGCTCTTTGATATGTGACTTAATCCTGGAGAATATTGATGGAGTTTCTGATACTCCAGATCAGCGATGGTCGAGGCATGAGGGTTCTTAACCATTGCCTGAGAGCGTTGCTGCAGCAGTAGTAACACGAGCTCAAGCTGAGAAGGCGAAAAAAAACCTTGAAGGCTTTAAGCGTGCCTAGCTCGCAGTTTGAGACTCTAGACATAGACAGTCTACAAAAGGCACAGAGGGAGGACACATCATTGAAAAAGTTGTGGTCATATGCACAAGAAGCGAGCGAGATGAAGACAAAGGGTGGTAGTAAATACAGATATGTAATACAGAAAGGTGTTTTGTACAGAGAGTTTGAGCAAGTCAGAGGACAGACCTCAAACATCATGAAACAAGTTGTTGTGCCTTCAGAGCACAGAAAACATGTTATGAGCCTTGCTCATGAGTCCATAGTTTGTGGACATTTAGCAGCCAAGAAGACAATAGATAGAATCACAACTAGTTTTCACTGGCCAGGCATCACCAGTGATGTAACTAGGTTTTGTCGATCATGTGAGACATGTCAGAAGACTGTTCTTTAAGGAAAGGTGACAAAAGTTCCCCTTGGGGAGATGCCAATAATGGATGTGCCATTTCACCGTGTTGCAGTTGATCTGATAGGTCCCATCACACCAGTATCAGACAACGATAGCCAATATATTTTGGCGATAGTAGACTTTGCTACAAGGTACCCTGAGGCAGTTGCTTTGCCCAGGATTGAAATAGAGAGGGTTGCTGAAGCTTTGCTCGACGTATTCTTTAGGGTTGGTTTTCCAACCGAAATTTTGAGTGACAAGGGTAGCCAATTTACTTTAAACCTCATGAAGGAAGTATGTAGGCTTATTTCACTCAAGCAATTGTTCACAACCCCATATAAGCCAAAGTGTAATGGACTTTGTGAAAGAATGAACGAAGTTCTAAAAAGTATGTTGAAGAAAATGTGCCAGGAGAAACCCAAAGACTGGGACAGATATTTATCTGCAGTTCTGTTTGCATACAGAGAAGTTCCGCAAGCATCAACAGGGTTCTCACCATTCGAACTACTTTATGGGAGAACAGTTCGTGGACCTATGCAGGTTCTGAAAGAGCTATGGACTGAGAAAGAGACTCCAGAGTTTCCAAACACATACCAGTATGTGTTAGAACTTCGTAACAGGCTTGAAGAAACTTGCAAGATTGCTAGAGACAGTTTGTGTGCTGCCCAGAGCGTTAACAAACATCACTATGATAAATCTACTAGGCAGAGAAGACTCAAGAAGGGAGACAAGGTTCTCTTACTTCTACCTACATCCCATAACAAGCTTATGTTACAGTGGAAAGGTCCGTACGAAGTTGTTGAGGTAGTCAACAGGATGGACTACAAAGTGGAAGTTGATGATAGGGTAGGAACATACCATATCAACTTGTTGAAAAAGTTTGAAGAAAGGTATGGTACTGTGATCTCAGGTATGGCCATCATAGAGGCTGAGCCAAGCTCAGAAATAGGCGTTGTAGATGATGAGAGTTTGCTGAATTTAGTATGTTTGAAGGGGGAAGAAACATACAAAGATGTGCAATTATCTGAGAGCTTGACAGCAGAGCAGCAAGCAGATGTGACAAGACTACTTGAAGAATTTCAGTGCATATTCACAGATATGCCTGGAACAACCCACCTGGCTGAACACAAGATAGAGTTGACGACCAAGAGTCCAATTCGTGTTCGTCCATACCCTATGCTAAGAGACAAGAGGTTGAGAAAGAAGTCCAGGCTATGCTAGAGGCTGATGTCATAGAGCCAGCCATGTCTGACCACAACTCATCAATAGTTCTAGTTAAGAAGAAGGATGGCACAAACAGATTTTGTGTAGATTTTAGGCGGATCAACCTTGTGAGGAAGTTTGATACTGAACCTATGGGAAATCCTGAGGACATCATGTCCAAACTTAAAGATGACAAGTTTTTTAGCAAAATTTATTTGAGCAAAGGATTTTGGCAGATCATGGTCGAAAAGAGTTCACAACATCTGACTGCATTTCAACAACGGATGGATCATATACGTTTAAGAAAATGCCATTTGGATTAGTGAACTCTGGGAGTACATTTAACAGAATGATGAGAAAATTGTTGCATGGTAGTAGCAATGCAGACAACTATGTTGATGACATCCTTAGACATACAAGACGTTGGGATGATCATCTTGTCACATTGAGAGACATTTTCACCAGAGTCAGAGATGCAGGATTGACATTGAAACCATCGAAATGCTTGATAGGTTTTGAAAGCATTGCTTTCACAGGACATGTTGTAGGGAAAGGCATCCTGCAGATGGAGGATGACAAGCTCGTAAAGATCAGAAATGCTGAGCGCCTAAAGACAAAGAAGCAGGTTCTTGCTTTCTTGGGACTGGCTGGGTACTACAGGAGATTCATCCCAGCCTTTTCAGATGTGGCAGCGCCATTGACTGAATTGACCAAGAAGGGTCGCCCAACACACGTTGACTGGCAAGAAGAACATGAGCATTCATTTAAGACCCTTAAGGACATGCTCATCAGATCACCCATACTTCGGCTGCCAGACTTTGATAGGCCGTTTATACTACAGGCTGACGCATCAGATTCAGGTGTTGGGGCAGCGTTATAACAGAGGTATGAAGATTGTTTGTTCCCTATAGCATATGCTAGCAAGAAACTGTTACCCAGAGAGAAGAATTACTCTGTTATAGAAAGAGAATGCTTAGCCATTGTGTTTGGAATAAGAAAGTTCCAAAAATATTTGTATGGTGCAGAGTTTGTGTTACAGACAGATCATGCACCCTTGTCTTACATACAGAAATGTAAAATAGAAAGTGGCAGGATAATGCGATGGGCATTATTCCTGCAGAACTACCAATTCAAAGTTGAAGCCATAAAGGGCTCAGACAATGTCTGTGCCGATTACTAAAGTAAACAGTAGATATATAAGAAGTCAGATGCAGATATATCCTGAGGTTTATAAAACACAGAAGTGTTTTCTTGAGAAGGGGGCTGTTGTCAGGATAAACTGCGCTGTAAATATGTTGTTTCATTTTTGGTATCATTTTTTTTGTGAAAGACATATACTTGTTTTGGTCTATGTAAGGGAAGTAATAAAATCATGTTAAATCCCTGCTTTGCATTTTATCGTTTATGCTATCTAGGTGTTTGTTTTAAAGATATTTTTGTCTAATTAATAGTAGATCATTTAGTTGTATATTTTCACCGAAAGGTTATGCAAGATGGTTGGTTTTATGTTTCAAAAATTTTAATTAATAAATTTGACTATTATATAATCAATTTTAATGTTTGACTATCATTGTCTTGCGCAGGCGTGATACTAAATTTGAATGATACTAAATTTGAATGATGCTTCCCAGCGAAGACAACCATAAAATACAGCGCACGAAAAATGAATATAGCAAAAAAAAAAGAAGCATTGTGCCCTGTTGACGTGGATGATAAAAAGACATCAGATTGAAACGCTATATCTCCAACCTGGTTCGCAGTCTGTTCGCTGCTCACATAGTTCAGCTAGGCTGAACACATACGGTTCAGACAGGCAGGCTGAAGCCAATACGAGTTGGTGCTTTCATAACGTTATATGCTTGGAGCATAACGTTTATAGATTGGACCAAGCTGAACGCATGAGCAGGTTTGGAAACACCCAAACCAGGTTATGAGCTATTGTCTGAGACAGGCAAACTGAGGCCCATACAAATTGGTGCTTCATAACGTTATTGCTTGGAGCATAACGTTTAAACTCATATAAGTTGAGTTACGTTCCTAGCACTAAGGCTGGAACGTGATTCAAACCAGAGGTTTGAAACGATTAACCAGGGGTTTGAAACGATTAAGTTAGAGTTAAGTATAAAATTGCTCAGCGCTATTGTAAAGCTGAGAATACCTCCAGCCATCTTGCTGGCGTGGCGACCATAGTTGATTTGTGTTGTTGGGTCCCATGCCAAGAATTTGTGTTGATCATTTATGATCGTATAGCTAATGTTATGAGCGTTTTGTCTGTACATATTACTGTACATATTACTGACGTTTATAGACTATATTAGTCTTGGGTTTTCATAGTTTCATAAATCATATGCTGAACTTTGGCTGTCCAGCTAAAGACATGGTCGCTTCATAGCACGCCCATTATAAACATTGTTCAGGCATCGTCATAGGGCTCTAACGACAAGGTTATAGCCAGACCTCACCACCAACCTGACACATCCACCGTACATATTTATCCTGGGGCGAAGTTTTCAACATGTCCAAAACTTGCCAACGGATAGGATTGGACAAAACAGATATCACCTGACATGGAACACATTCACCACATGGGGAACGGACAAGAAACGCATGTAAGGGACAGAGAATTTTACTGTCCGTTAGCGCTATCCAGTAAGGTGTGACAGTCACTATAATGGAGAGCGTCACAAACTTTCTGACATGACCACAATTTAAATCTGTTTGGCTGTTCAGAAGTGAAAAACGTGTGTTTCTCATTACAAGCCAAATAAAGTGAGCCCTCTCTTTAAAATTTACTCAGATAGTTTTTCTTTGGTAATATTATGAGGTAATGTAGTATAGAGTATAGAGAAATCATATGTAGACACACTAGATGCTAGAAAACCTTTAGATTTTTTAATTGTTAAGAATCTCACCTGAGTTTTTAACAGACTAAAATAGATTTATACCATTTCTCTCAAAAACATTTTTACAATATTTTATAACATGGTTTTAATCATAGTAAGGCAAAACTATTAAGGGAGTATGATCAGGAAATACCACAATCACAAGCCGCAGACAATCCCATGGCACCGTGAGGAAGAGCTGCTCAACCATCACGAGAGACCAGGTAGACAAATTAAGCAAAGCAACCAGATCTTTCTTCCCCATCAAGATGATTGCAATACTAGAATGGACATAAAGTAACGAACAACAAAACATAGAACAATTACAGACTCCCACAATGGGAGTTACAATAAACAAAATGTCAACAACAACAGAACCACCGCCTTAGAACGCACAGCAGCCTAAACAATTGGGGGGGGGGGCTTAAATGTATTTTATTGGTACCAAATCTTCGCCCTAGATTCTGCTGCTGTTGAAGTACAAAAAGTTTTTAGCTGGCAGGGAGGCCTTCTAACTAATGCAATGTATCATCCTCGAGAAACACTCTAATCAAATTAACACACCATTATGAAACAAAGAAAAGGGCCCATTAATAAATCACAGTTTATCAAAATAATTTCTCATTATAAAAAGATTGGGTATAACATAAATCAGGGGTCGCAAGTTCGATCCCGGCACGGTCCCATACTTTCGTGGAGATTGATCATGAAATAATTTCTACGGTCATTCTCCTCCCTTCCACTGAATCATTCAAGAAGAGTTGATGTCAGTTACAAGCGAAAATTATGTGCCCGAAGTACTGGTTAACTGCTTGTTCAAACTTGCCAAGGAGAGAATGTGATTAGGTGAACTGACCGCCCCTCCGTGACCATAGCTGTTGACTTGGGACGTAAAGCAAGAAAACAAACAAAATATAACATTAATGTATTGTATCAGACTGCACGCTTAGTGTCAACCCAATCATGGTTGGCAACCTTGCTTTCCTTTTTAATTGCACACCGGTGGGTCAGACTTCAGACTCTATGACGGTTCAGACTTAGACTTATCTGTTTATGAGATGCTATGGGCCTGATGATTTCTTTTGCTCTGGTATTCAGTTTTATGTACTGTTGAGTCCTTATCTTTGCTTTGCCTCCTTTTTTGTATCTTATTTTATATGTTCTAGGAGATGATGCATGGAAAAGTTAGGGGCCTTTCGTGCAAACCAAACATCTATGTGTCTTGATCAATATTTGAACCTAAGGTGAGGTAAGCGCCGTGAAACTGGTTTAAGCCCTCCAGTAAAATATTTTTTACTGACTGTTCTAAGGCGGTACTTCTTTTGTGGATCATTTGTGTCATTTATGTCTTGTGTTTGTCATGCTTTCACATATATTCATCGCTGCCTTAAGGTCACCTGCTGGGAAAGGACTGACCTCTTGGTTCTCATTTGTGATATTTAATTGTGTTTTTGTCATATTCCCATGTGGTATCCTGGGTCAGGTATGGTGCTAGATTGTATTGATAACTGATCTTTACTACCTTTCTTACTTTTATAGGGTCTTTTATGAAGTTTTGGAAGCCAGTATAACGTAGGAAGCTTGCTATAATCCTCATCAACAAATACACCAAATTAAGCAGCCAAATGACATCGATGTCTATCATTGACAGACTTCTCGTCAATTAAATTATAATCATAGGTCTTACAAGTGCTTATTTCTTGCTTTAGGGTGTTAATGTAGTACATTTTTCATATGACCACAAGGTTGTTAGCATCCTCATCTGCAGGCGCTAAAACGAAATTCCTATGGACTTCCTGCACCGCTTCAAATTTCTAAGAGGAAGGAAGAAGATCTAAATTATTGCAATAAAATTAAATTCTACTATCAATAATACTAAAAATATTAATTTTCCAGGTTTTTAAAGCATAAGATTCAACATGCTCTGGCTTGCACCATCGATTACACAAATCTTGTAATGAACGCGCAATTTCTTCACGGCACTTGTTGAAGTCTATCTGTGAAGGAAACCTGTATATAGGTACTTTACATATAATAGACAGAATTCTTGAATCAGTAATACTTTTTAAATCCCCACTGATTATATGACCAGCAGGTTGATAGCTATATTTAGATTCACAAGAATCAGGAATAGTAGTTTCAAGATCAAGTTCAGTTACTAATTTATTATAGTTTAATGCAGTACTACAGATAGGTTTATTGTACTTATAACAAAGTTCAGTTACTAATTTATTATAGTTTAATGCAGTACTACAGATAGGTTTATTGTACTTATAACAAATAATAGGCGATTCCTTATTTTCAAAATAAGAAGTTATAGAAGATATTAAAGATTTATCTTAAAATATACTCAGTAAGTCATTGAATTCAATTCCTTTATGAACAAATTGAAGTTAGATAAAATACCTTATATTATTAATTTCTGAGTCAATATAAGGTCTAAGAGCATGTTGAGTATAACACCAAGAACAAATTGCTGCATCATAAAGTTGATGCGCTTAATCAAAGAATTTATTAGCCTCAATATCCAAATTACGAAATGAAGAGATAGGAAGAATAACTAAACGAGAAAGTGCAAAATGCTGGCCAGATTGTTTTAATACGATACTAAAATCTGAAAGTGTTAAACTATGTCTATTTCTGCGTTTTTGATTCCTATTTTGACACTTACTTTGTTTATCAAAACCCCATATCTCACAACCATACCATATAAAGTTATAGGTAAAACAGCATTGTCAAATAAATATGGCTAAAGATCAATCATAATATTAAGATTTCAAATTAATTATAATAGCAAATGCATTGTTTTCCTGGCTTGCTTAAAATTATATTTCCTTGTTTGACGGAAGTGCCTATTTCTGCTAAAATAGCACCAATGTATTTTAAATCACTAGAGATGTCAATTTTATTACCACCTAAATTAAAATCAAAATATTTGTCTTGTTGAGTACCAAAGATCATAATTTTAGTTATCAAAGTCAAATGCCATAATTCTGAGTATTCAAAGAACAAATCTAAATTATTTTGAAAAACCCTTTTCATCCGTTCAAAAAAACTGTATGGTTGGCATACAAATCCAGAAATAAACTAGAGAGGTTTATATGCTTTAAACTTTTCCAAGAGCTATTGTAGCCCTTAATCACTTAGAACTATAATTTAAATTGTTAAGTCGAGTTTTACTCTACTGTATTCTATTTTTTTCTTTGTTTCATTTTATTTTCTTTTGGCTCATTTATGTCTTTACTTAGACATTTACATAGCTAAACATATTAGCATGGAATCCAAAGTACCTTGTTAGTGTCATTTGTGAATCTATATCTAGGCATCAAACCTACATCTCACCATTATTGGATAAAATATGCCCCGCTTATGAATATATGTTACAAAAGACATCGTACAGATGTAAGTTTTTATTTTTAGTTCTTTATTAGCATATAGTATTTAAAAATTTACAACATAATCAAAATGTTTACATGCAATCTAATATACACTTCTATTTCAGACTACTTTTGCTCTTAGATAAATTAATATTCTTTTTAACACGTAACTAGTATGTAGAAAGAAAGAAAAAAGAAAAGGTGGGGGAGAAGAATTAAGGATATACATAATATTAAAACATTCTGTACTGGATATTATGTAAGATTATCTTTTTCGATTATCAACAGATATCGCTTCAGTCATCTATACACCATTGGGTTGACGTCAATGCCACATCAATGGATAATTGGGACAGTATCTTAACATCGTAAGATTGACATTCATTACTCAAAAGATTCCTCAAAAGAACACCTATATTGTACTGTTAGAGATTGGACTATACCCACTTTATGTCCCTTCCTCACGGTGTCATGGGTTGGCCTGCAGTCTGTGATTGTGGCATTTCTTGACCATACTCTATCATTTTTGAAGCTATACTTAAAGCCAAAAGTAACTTTACACTGTTATTATATATACCATTTCTGGGTATTGGTGAGTGGTATTTTAAATGTGTTTAATTCATATTAAACTTCAATTAATTATACATATGACAGTTGTATTTCATGTTTTTACTGTCATAAATGCAACCAAAATGCTCCAATGAAAGAAGCAAGGGGGCAAAATAAACTTTTCCAAAGTGCATCACTTTTGGATGTGTTACTGTAGCTTTGCGATTGGACATTTTTTAATTTTAAAATACCAGTCTGAAAGACAGGCTATTGAATTGTTGTTTAAAGTTCAAATCAGCCCGGATCAGACTTTGAGTAGCACAAATTAGAGTTGTGTTTTTACGTACATACCCCCTGAGTAACACAAATTAGAGTTGTGTTTTTACGTACATACCCCCTTTTGTGAACTTTACAGTGCTTTCAATGGAATTTCCTATAAGAAATTGTTTGCCATTTTTCTTCCAAACCGATGGGAATTTTTATTGTCACATACTCAATGCAGAAGTCCCAATAAATCGCTGATAAAAAATCCAAATGTCATCTGAGATAAAGCTTTTAGCAGGGACTAAAGCTTACGATTGTTTTAATTCAAAGGGAGATAATTTCAAAGTGAACACACTTTAAGATGCTACAATAAACAAACTATACGTCAGAGATTGGGCCATCGATGTCCCTTAAGGAAGCGTGTTCAAATCCTAGGTTTACCTTGGATTTTGTTAGGAAATGCTGATTTTGTGCTTTTAATGAAAGCACAGATAACTCGACTCGAAGAAGATTAATTTACCTAAGTTGTTTTTCGTGAATTAGGTTTAGGTCGGGTACCAGCAACTCATTGCAATATTTAATTTGGTTAAATCAAAAACAGTAAAGATATATTCAGTAGTTCAAAGTGTAAAGTTACTTTTGGCTTTAAGTATATAATAATTGTTGATGACAACACCATTTGATTACATAAGATTGAATTATAAATCTGATCTAGCTTAAACAAATTAAAGACCATCCAATAACCAAAGACAAAAAGTCTTGAGTTTTCGTGGGCGTTATAATCTGTTGTATTTTAGTGTTAGAAAGGTTCATTGGCATGCCTTATTCTTTTTTATATTGAACAATGATCATTATTTATTATCTGCTGCCAAAATTTGCATTTTACTACTAATATTACATGGTTTGAATTATAAACCTACAATGATACCCCCCATTTTAGAGCTTTTTTGAGATAGTGCCTACCCCGTAGGTATTCCATTGTGCATAGCACTTTTGTGTACCAGCCGATTTTTGAAGAGTTTGATTTTTGAATTCAGCACACTTTTCTACATAAGAACACACCTTCAAACCTTTTAGCCTCAACCACTTTATCAAACCACCTATTACGGGCTCTCAGACTTATAGTTATCAGAGTGGGTGGGATATGTCGGTATTTTTAAAGGGCATACCTAACTGTTAATTCATTTCGAATCGTTCAATCGTAAAAGGACTCGTATCTGTTGAGTCAGGAATCAAAACAAACGCGTGTTAACTTGCAGCTGAATTGGTGTCCTTCAAAATCAACCACCCCTGTCTTAAAACGAATACTTTTATCAATATCTTAAACTAAATTTACAGTCATAAAGTTTCTAGGGCACACTAACAGCTGGTCAGACTATGATATGCAAGAACGATTATCCCGCTTTGTGAAATAAAGGAATTAATCTGGGTGATGCGTTTTCAAAGTCCTTACGTATATATAGTATTTCTTTCTCCTGAGACCAATTTTATCTTAACAAACAGTGCAGAGCCTGATGAAATGCCGCATTATGGGTCTTCACTGTTTGCCAAAGTACCCGTTTAAGGGTTTCCAGTATCCAAAGGATTGATTCGTATCAGTTGATTCTTTGGCAACTTTGACAGTCCTGGTAGACCAGCAACTAGTCATCGAATGTGTGTCGATTTCTCTGATGTGCCATTCTCTCTTTTTATTTCTTCATTATTTTTTCAACCTTTCCATGATTGTGATGAAAACCAATCAATAGCAACAGACCGGACTATGTCAAAACAATGATTTTTTTCCCAATTCAAATGCTAAATGCCTTCTGCTCCTGAAGTGGCTGTGTGTTGTGGTGAGGCTGGGACCGACCGGATAGCTCAGCTTTGAGAGGCGAGCTTATAGAAGAGAAGCAACCTTTATCAAAGGAGCATAATAATATCTGCGCTGTTGTCTTCACCAAAACCTTTACAGTGTAAGGGAGATTACCATGGTATGCCAGAGTATCTGTAATAATGTACTGTTATCATTGACTGGTCCGATATCGTTTTAGGGTTACACTAACGCATCCGCAAACTAGAGTAAATTTAAGCCCAACTCAGCGAGGCTGCTATCCATTCGAAGGTGGTGATCTGTTATATTAGTTATTTGCTGTTTTGTTGCTACTATTTATTCACCGCGATGGTGATCTAGCGATAGTGATGTACGTTAGTACTCTTCCCTGAATACCGGCTTGCTTCTGAAAATGAAAGGTCGTAAGCAGATCTACTCCTCTTAGCTGGAATCCAAATTCCCCAATGGAGCAAATTCGGATATTCTTGGCGTGACGAAATAAAACTCCCCAAAGCGGTATACTTTAGTTTCTGCCTTCAATCTATGAGTACTTTAAAACTCCCCGAAGTAAAAGTACCCCCAAATCTAAATGTCCCAGAGCTGGCTGAAATGTCTTAAATTAATTACTGGTGAAATCGGCAGAAGCCTGATCATTTTCTTTAAGATACAAGTTGAAAAGGGGATGTGAGAAGGTGTGTTTGTGAACGCTTGCACTTTTCAGTGTGTCACGAATATTAAATAAACCAAGCCTAATTTATTCACATTTCCTATTACGTTTGCTTGATCATCGATTCAGAACATAGTATACACATACAAGTATTAAAAGAAAAAAAACTAATGAGCTTGAAATGCAAGATAAAACTGAAGAAAGAGTGGCTTTAGAAAATGCAAAATTAAAACTATTTAAAGTGTTGTCTTGTAACAATAATGCGCTTTGCGATAGTTCTAAGTTATTTTTACGAAACATGGAACCTTTGGATATTCTCCGCTATGTGTGATGTAGTTCTCAGATTTAGATGGATTAGTTTCAATATGGCTTGAGGTCTTATGCCTATTCCTCGTTTATTAGATTTAGATTAAGGAATAGGGGTACATACGTTTACTTCTAAAATGCTTGCTTGGGGAGGTGGGGGTGAACTCTACCCCTATTCGGTGTTTGCACGATTAGAGTTTTATTGGAATGTGCATAATTCTCCTTTTTCTGCTCCCAATGGATCACCTATTCAGAACTCAGTACATACAAATAGTTAATTGAAACAAACAAAAATACTCAGAGTTTGAAATGCATGAAAAAATGAAAAAGATCGATCTCAGCAAATGAAAACTTAAAACTCTATAAATGTTTTCTATTAACTATTGTACGTTACGCGGTGGTTCTAAGCTTTGTTAAAAGTTAAGTTGTAATACCATTGTTTTAGTAAATAACTCTTAGACTGAAAATAAACTAAACAAAATTACACTTGAATCTGAACGAGTGATCATGACAGAAATGCAATAGTTACACTTAATTCCATTAGCGCCATACCACATTTATATGTCAAAAAATAGAGCATTATATCATTGCTTTTTATCAAGAAAATGGGGAATAGTAACCAAACCACAGCTTACTATGATTAGAAACCGTTTTTCAATACTGGGAGAAGCCTATAACTCTCCTCTTGGTATTTTAAAATGAAGAATACGTCTATTAAAATACATAATTGCTCAAAGTAAAAATTCTTGATGTTGTCTAGATAAGTATTCGACTTAAATTCGAGCAGGCAAAACGAAGGCCATGGATCTTTACTCCGAAAATAATTGTCTGTTACAGTTGCCACTTCCTTCAATCCTATTTGAGCCATCACATGAGTGGTTTGTTGATTTTAATGAGAAAACAGAAATACATGTCTTTCCGACAAACCCTTTCCAAAATATATGGAAAATGCACGTGAACTGCACTTATTGCCAATTGTAGTTCAGAATGCATTGAATAGAAATTGGTTCCTACGGCCCATAGTTCTAGGTTACCTTGTACCTTATTGTTCTTGTAAAGGTTATCATATCAAGTTCACTGCATTAAAGGTCTTAAGGATGATTACCCAGCAATGGGTTTTTGGATGTTTGCACTCGTATGATATAATTCCCCTTTCTATATTTTAATCAATCAGGTTGAGTCAGAAGTTGGCATTTAGAGTACCTGTTAAAATATGAAAACTCTCATTGGCTAATAACCAGGCTGTCTATACAAACTCATTCTAGGTTACATTAGTCACTAAATTAAATGCAAAATTTAGGGATACAGACTGAAAAAGCATTTTCTTCTCAGAAATGTCAACGAAACAGAGTGTAGACTTCTACTTTTAGACAAATATATTCCACTGCAATGCCGATCAGAGAGGTGACAGTCGAATAGAACAATAAGTCAGAACATTTTCTTACCCTATGTTAAAACCAATATCTTCATTGTCATTAAATTTCAAAACACTGAGTATGGCCAAGAAATATCACAATCACATTCACATACTACAGACCAACCCATGGCACCGCCAGGAAGAGTCAAAGAACGACAACAGTGACATGGCATTCAGAACACAACATAAGTAAATCAAACCAGCTCTTTCTTCCTCAGCGAGATGATTGCACAACTAGAAACGACACAAAGTACCGTAAAAGAAAACAAGGACCTAAGAATGGGACAACAACAAGCAATCTATAAACAACAACAGAACCACTGCCTTAGAACGGGCAGCAGCAATTTAAAAGTAAATGAACTAGGGAGATGATTGCAAAACTAAAAACGACACCAAATATGATTAAACAATATCAGAACCAACGCCTTAGAACGGGCAGCAGCCAAAACCACAGGGGTAGGGGCTTGAATTAATTTTACTGACCAAATCTTCCCGTGGTAAAAACACAAATTAGTTTATTTCGCATAGGAGCCTCCTAACTTATGCTATGTATTATCACAGGATAACAACCAAAAAAATTAACAAATTGTGATGAAACAAAGAAAAGGGCTCCCAAAGTAAGAAAGAGTGCAAAGATCAGGGATCGATACAATCAAGCACCACACCTGACCCAGGATACCAATGGGAAAGTGACAACGTCATAATTAGACATCACAAAGGAGAACCAAGAGCTCAACCCTTTCCCAGCAGGTGACCACAAGGCATCAACAAACAGACGTGCATGAAAGCATAACAAAACAAGACAGAAATAACATATAAATGATCCACAAAAGAAGCATCGCCTTGGAACGGTCAGTAAAAGTATTTTACTGGAGACCTTAAACCGGTTTAACGGTGCACCAACCTCACCCTTAGTTCAGCTGTGGATCAAGACAGATAGACGTTTGGTTTGCATGAAAGACCCTAACTAATCAATGCACCATCTCACAGACTGCCAGAGCTAAAGAAAACCCCACATTGACCCACGGTTGGCCCAGCCTAAAACAAACATCAGGCATCGACCCATCGATTAAATATATTAGTCAGTGTCGTCATTAAGTCTGAGGTCTGACCCACCATCGTGCAATTAAAGATGAAACCATAGCTATTAACCGTGACTGGGTTTATAACAAAGCATGCAGACTGCAGCGCCATGCTATATTCCACTATTTTATCTTGTTTGGTGATTTTTAAACTGATCATGAAAAGAAGGATTTCCAACGATTCTTTTGAATTTATAGACCAAATCGCCTTATAATACTGGCTTTAAAATGCCTTGTTGCAGAATAGTTTTCGAGCAAACATTGTATTTAACGTGTAACTCTGAGTGTCTTCCGTGAAATGCTTTATAAAGTTTATGATATCGATAGCCCTGTTATAGCAACTTAGCGATCAAAAATAGGTCTCTGTTGTTGAGATCACTTACATTTGAACATATTCTAGAAAAAAAAAAACGAATTAGCTGCGAAATATATACACTATAAAGAACATGGGTAATTTACTATTTCAAAATTAAGATTGTAAAGGACGTGTAACTGTTTGGCCGTTTTTTGGCCCACGATGGATTTGGCTGAAATTTAAATATATGGTGGTTTGATCTCTTCCCTTTCACGTGAGCATGTTTTCGAATTAACGACGGCACATGCAGTCACATGAATTAAAGTTTCTCACTAGTGTGTATAAACAGAGGTTTGTTCATGAATGTGGATATTTTAAAAGATGCAAAAAGCAAACTGCCCTCAGACATGATGCGTGTGTTTAAACTCGTCATGTTTATGTCGTAATTTGAGTTTACACTACCATCATTAATTAAAAATATGCTAAAACTTAGCTAAATACTGTGTTTACCTTTACCTTGATGATATGTTGTTTCTAGGTGTAATATATATTGAACATTTAAAGGTTTTAGTGTTTTATCGCCTTTTCCAGTTAATCCATAGCACAAACAAGCCTATTCCGGTTTATTCACATTAATATAATCAGTGCGACAAGCACACAAGCGTGCATTTAACATGTTAAACGCGGCATTACATGCGCAACCTTTTTTTTGCTAGATTGGTATGAAACATGAATATAAATAGTTATACAGCTACTGAAATTATAATGGAAGCTTTTAACACTATTTTTGCTCACAGGCATAATTATTAAATAGATACATGTGAGTGTTGTATATCTGCCTGTTTATCTATCAGTCCGTCTGTATGTCACCCTTTTGTGTCTGTGACGTATCTTCCAAACGCCTGATTCGATTATAAGATTAATTCACAAAAATGTGCACCTTTGTGGATGAACATGCAGAATAAATGATTACTTTAAGGCCATGGTCAAAGCAGACGGTCATAGATTATATGTACAGAATACATATCTGCTCCATATTTTACGCATGTCCCAGCTCAGATATCCAAGAGTTGTGATAGCTCTGTGGTCTATTATAATTACCTTATATCTTACGTGTGACTAAGAGGTCACAGTTCACAACCCCGAAGAAACTTATATTTTGTGTCATTGTGCAAGACCCTTCATCTTTATTGCGTAATACATATTCAACCGAGGAAATGTCATGACTGAAATATGATTGACTGCAATGTAGAGCAATGACGTAGAGCATTAAAACACTAAGTCATATGTCAAGCATTTGTGGTGCAGACATCTATTTCAAGGGTGACAACTTCCATCAAATCAGGGATTTCAGAACCGTTTGAACAGCCTACATTGTGTTTTGATAAAGGTGAATGAACATCTAAAATAGAGAAGTTCGATCCTTGAACATTCAATGTATGTGTTTGTTGGTGCCAGTGACTATTTACCATCTTCAGATAAGTAGTTGTTGTATATATACTCTATTTTGCCAGCAAACACTTTACGAGAGTGATATTCATTGAGGAAACAAACAGTTTAGCACAGATATTGTGCTCATGTAAGCATTAAAAGCGCATTACACTCTCATTATAAATAAAACGCTTGTGGCGTTCGCACTAAGGCCATTGGCTGTTTTTGTACATGCTTTCTTGTATTAATAACAATTAATTAAAAAGAACAAACCTAAATCAAAGAATAACATTGATTTATTTGCGACAATGTCTGCGCCACCTTATATATCATATATGTACATGAGAAGCTACGAACTAAAAAATATAGATAGGTCTTAACTTTGAGAGTAAGTTACAATATATGTTGAGAGTGTGCATTTGTAATGATCATACCAGCTCCTTTCTGTTCAAATAACCTCACTTTAATAATATTACCATTAAAATGACACAGTTCTATCAAAATTGTGGAATATCAAATGATTCCAATATCTGTGCTGTGAAGTAGCTTTTTGTCTGCGCTCTACCCTATGAACCGCTAGATGGATTTAATCGAAACTTGCACAGATACTTATCTGGGACAACCAAAACGAATTGTATGATTTTGGTGACCTCGACCTTATTTACAAGGTCACCAGGGACATATAAAAAATGCTTGTCTGTACTCTATCTTCCTCACCAATGGCCAGATTTTGACCAAACTGACACAGATACATCAATGGGAAGACCTTAATGAATGACTAGAATTCGGTAGCATTGACCTTAATTCCAAGATCACCAGCGTCACATAACTCCATTAAGTGGGTGGGGGGGGGGGACAACCCCATCTAATGTTATATACTTTCCATTCCTAATTACTCTAGTATTAAAAGGTGTCTGCCCTGTAATGCGAGAGTACCAATAATTGATTAATTATTCCTCATGCTCCAAAGAATGATCACATAGTTTGCCATTTTGACAATCTTAATTTAAAGCAGTGGGCCATGCCAAAACAAAAGTGGTAGTGAGCTGTCTAAATAAAAGCAGATTGTACCAAGGAACTGTCTCCAGAAATCTATGTATCCGCTGGTCTCTCTCTCTCGGCTGGTCTCTCTCTCTCTCTCTCTCTCTCTCTCTCTCTCTCTCTCTCAAATACAACTCGCATTTACTGAAATGTTGTTGTATTTGCTTTTCAAGGGCAATATATCCAAAGACTGTTTGTAAAAAACAATATTGATACGAGCTTGCTTATATGTACATTGCATTCCATTTTCGGACGGGAATCTTACGTCTCTCCAGTGATTTTTAGTACTCCCAGTGCTTTGGTAAGTATGATTCAGAAAAAAAAATGCAGAAAAAGTCTTTTTACGGTATTTGCCGCATGCGGAACTGACTCAGAGTTACCATTTTATGGTGTAATATATGCACAATAAAATGATAAATAGTTTTTTTTCCGGTTCCGCATGTGGACATGTATCTTATTGAGTCACGAAGTACACGAGGGTGTTTGATTTTATCATAGACTTAGTGTTAAGTGTGGTTGATAGGGCATGCGTTTAACCCCAAAATTTATCATAAAAATTCATTTTAGTGAAGAAAACAAATTGAGGACATTAAACTAGAGACTCTTAGGTATTATTTGGTAATATTTTGAAAGGATTTCTTTACAATCGATTTTTTTACTGTAAAAGTGGGCCATTTGTAATACAAAACCGTTACACGTCCTTTTAGATGAAATTATGTCATTGGTTATGGACAAAGTGGGCTTCAGCATCAGACAAATTTGCTAGTGTTGGGGAGGGGAGATTTATATAGATATGACTGGTTAACTCTTCGCACAATTATATTGATGTTCAAACACTTACACGCTGTACTTGTAGGTTGTCTACCTCGAATGGAGGCCATCCACATAGTATCATAGACAAACAACCTAATTATGTTAACTACTAGTTACTGTAAAGAAACTAAGAAAAAGGCTCACAACCCGACAACCAGACTACCAGAGCTAGAGAAAACTACAAGTCATGGACTTCTCGCACCGAACTACCGCTGAAAGTATCAGGGCCGGGTCGTAATATAAAGCTTGAGTCCACCCAAGTGCAATTATAGAGGAAACCTGAATGGATTCATGACTGTCGTACAACAGCCATATTATTGTATATTTGTATCAGGAAAAGAAAGATTCCAACGATTTTTTAGAATATATAAATCAAATCATTTCATACTGTCTCTGCTATGCCCTGTTGTAGGATAGTTTTTAAACCAACATAATGAATTAAAGTAAGTAAGGTTGCAAAGTCAACTCTAAGTGTCCTCTAAGTGTCTTAGAATTGATTAAAACGTTTATGGTATTGAGCATTTTACATTGATGTAGACACGTCCTTCTTATGACGTCATTGAAAATTACAACTACATGTACTAGTAAGTTATTTTGAATGCATTGCAGAATTTTATTCCCGAGAATATTTTATCTTTATCCAGTTGGACTTAAAACATGTCGACCCTAATATCGGCAAAATTTTTAAGACGAATATTATTTTAATCACAAACTATTGAATCTTAATTTGATTTATGTATAAAATAAATGATTGTTTTTAAACAGTCAGGGGCATAATCTGTGTAAGTTAAAATGTATATCACTTGAAGAAGTTAGAATTTTGTATTTTCAACAATGGTTTCAAAGCTAAGCTACAGAAAGTAACTTATATAGGTTATATCTGAAATTTTCTAGGCCAATGTCAAATTTACAAGCTCAAAATATCACTTATTCAAGTTAAAATGTAGCTTATTTTCTGATTTTCGATGACCCTGCGTACACATTTCTAGACGATGCGTACGGAATTTTATTGCACAATCGTAAAGTTATGTAATAGGGTTTTCAGATAAAATTACACGCAAGACCATGAAAATTGCTGTAACTCCAGAATATCAAGATGAAAAAAGACACTTTCACTCAGATAGGTTACTTTTGATTCTGTTGCAAAACTAATTAACTGCTTTAAGTGATATTTTTTTTAACTTTTGGAGGTTATGCTACTGAATGTTAAATAAGAATGATCAAAGTGGATATTTCTTTCTGGCTGATACTTTGTGCTCCATTTAAACCAATATTGTCATCGTTTAAGAAATGGTGCACATTTGAACAATTAATCAGGTTTTATTTATGATATGCACATAACATGCAAACTTGGCATACCTCCAAATGTTGAAATGGTTTATGGACTCGTTATAATGTCCTACTATCGATTACTACTACAGTAAAACATGTCTTAAGTGGCCATTCAAAACTAGACAAAACAAAGATCTTAATGACAAATGATAGCTTAATGAAGGTCGAAAGTATTGCAGAATGCTCCAAGGGGAGTATTCTGCAATACGTTTGACCTTCATCAAGCGATAATCGGTATTGAAAACCAATTATTGGTCTTTTTTTTATACGACACATGCCCTGTAGTATAATGATGTTACATACTGGTAATAACTGCTCCAAATAAAAGTCAGCATATCTAGCACTAATCTCAAAATACTTTTTCTATCAATACAGTTGACATTATGAAAGAGTGGCTGATTTTATCCAGAAATTTGCTAATAGCTGGCTGGCTTTTGCGGGGCATAACTTTCGAGTGCGTAAGGAACCAGTTTCTTACAGGGCATATTGGCTGAAGATTTAACTTTGAACAGCCGGTAGATTTCCAGTTGCTCATTCAAGTTACATTAAACATTTTGGATCTGTGTTTAGACAAATCAAATAATATATTTTTACTTGATACATTTTTAAGGCATGTTGTGCTGCTGGATACGGAGATATTAACGACTGGCTCAGAATTTTCGGAACAGCTTGTAGATATATAGATGTGAATTTGAAAATTTCAGGAACACCAGCTTAATTATTGTCAGAGACAACCTGCCATCTGTCTAATTACAAGCTAATACGTAACTAGAGAATCACAATTATTGATTGTACCAACCATTATGACAGGATACAAATAATGCACCTGAAAAGTTTATTTCAGGTTGGACTGCAAAAATGTAAACAAGAAAACATTATGACAAATTTCAATCATTAGCTTGAGGTAATTAGATCTGCAAAAATGCAAATATTGCAACATCAACTATTTATGGGTGGGTGTGTGGTGGTGTCTGGGGATGGGGGAGGTAGGTGGCTCACTATTGGTTACACATAGAGCAAACAAGTTTTCATATCAGGTCAATTTTGGTGTCAATAGCTATAGTTTACGAACTGTGTTATCTCTAGATTCTTATCGTGTGTAAAGATTTAACCTAAATAAGCATAGTTTCATTTTTGTGGGATAGTCCGGTAGAAAACCAGAATGACCTGGAACTTGATTTTAAAGTTTTTTTCTTTGTTGATTCTTGTTGTTGAGGCATTGTACTTGATGAATCCAACTGATGCCACTCTGGCATCATTGAGCGTTTTGATATATTCAAGATGGCGTCAAAGATAGCCGTCAGTAAGGCTCCTATGACCTATATGACCAACATACTCGATCAAAAGCATTTAAAATTTGACTTTTCATGGATGTTTCAGAGGCTAAATGTTACAACCAATTAAATTGGAACATAATTTTGATTCAGAAGGTTGAAATATTAAAGATGGCGTCCAAGATGGCCGTCATTTCGGCTTCTAAGACCTATATGGCCGACATACTTGATAAAAAAACACTTTAATTTCGACTTTTTATAGATGTTTAGAGGCTAAATGATACAAACAATCAAATAAGGACATGGTTTTGTTTGATTCAGAAGGTTGAACTTTAAAGATGGCGTCCAGGATGGCCGTCAGTTAGGTTCCTAAGAACTATCTGACTAAAAACTCGATATAAAGCATTTTAATTTTGTTTGTTTTTTATCAATGTTTAGAGGCCTAATATTAAAAACGATTAAAATGAAGCATTCGCAGGTTAGATTCACAAGGTTAAAATATAAAAGATGGTGTCCAAGATGGCCGCCATTTAAAGCAAAATTCAACCTGAAATCTAATTCGCAGTTAGTAACTATTTTCTGATAGCTTTTGGTTGTATTTGGAAAATTTGACTGGCATGTTATTGTTGTTTTTCAGCATTATAAAATATTTAAGATGGCGTCCAAGATGGAAGTAATCACATGTTTTTTGCTATGGTACACTGCACGAAAAAATAACAGACTCTTATATCATTACCATTCGTAATGGTCATGTTTTTGTCTTTGTTCTGGGAATCGTATCATTCAACCTATGCACCATGCCCTTTCCAGACCACTTTTGGCCGGATCTGATAATACCATAATATCATATTATTCTCATAAAAATTCCTACGTTGGAAAGTGATAAAAGAAAGGGTATAATGAATGGACGATATCACTGAAACTTTGTGACAGAGTGTTTGATCAAAGTACAAACCCTTTTTGAATCAACATGGGGGAAAAATCAGCTGGATGGATAGATAAAAGTTACAAAAAATACTTATGGAGTAGTGTATCAACACAAAAAACAACCACTCAGTAAGCTATCTGCATGCTGCAGATGCTCGTTACCATCTTAACTGCTGGTTGGTACAGGCCTGCTTGAACAACTATTACTACATCTCTGTTTCAAGTGCAAGTGCAACAGACAGCACAGATGGTTGGATATAACAAATATGAATGCTGGTCTGATGCAAGTGCATTAAATGAGACATGCATACTTGTAGGCATAAGTTTATAGATATGATTGCTGGTTAGATGCAACTGTTAAAGACATGGGAAATGGCCGGATGCAATTGTTACAGACATGGCTGATGGTCGTGTGCAAATGTAATATACATGGATCCTGATAAGATGAAACTGCAACAGACATGCATGCTGATAGTATGCAACTTATAGAGACATGGCTGTTTAAGTCAGGTGCAACTGTTGAATACATGCATGATGGTCTTGTGCAATTGTGCTTACCAGGCTTTTGGTTTGGTAGGAGCATAGGGACATAACTGCGGGTCTGAGGCAAGTGTAACATATATACCTGCCGGTTCAGCCACACAACTACAGATGTGTTTGTAAGTCAGATGCAACTGATTCAAAAATATCTGCTGGTAGATGCAACTCTAACAGACATGCAAGTTGGTTCAAAGCAACGTTTAAAATACAGGTACTGCAACATGCCTGCCTGTCTGGTGAAGCTGTTACGGACATAACTTCTTTGGGTTTAGACATGTGTGCTGGTCTAGGGCCACATAATAAAACATGCGTAATGGTAATTATGTCTGCTGACCCTGTTGCAATAATGCCTGGGCATCTGGTTGGGAGAAAGTAGAACAGACATGCTTACTGGCCCGATGTATCTTGAATAGACATGCCCGCTGATCCACCGCAACAGTAACCAGCATTTCTGTAAGTTGGGTTCAATTGTAACATGAATTATTGCTGGTGCCATATAATTAACACGCACGACTGCTGGCCCCAAGTCTCATTAAAGGGCATGTGTGCTGGTTCAGTACCACATAATTAAACGCGTGTGATGTTAAAGATGTTGGATATGATGAGCTGGTGGCATTACATGGCCGCTGTTTAGTGAAACTTCAACAGATATGCCTGCGGATTTGATACTATTTAATCAAACATGTCCCCTGGTCCATTGGAAATTAAAGAGAAAAGCTACTTGACCGATGCGCCTCCATCAGACATGCCAAATAACATTGTGAAACATTATCAGCCAAGACTGCTTCATTGCCAATACAACATACATGCCGTGTGGAGAGTTATGTCACAGCAGCTGCAACATATATGCCTGCTGGCCTAGTATTACTGTCACAAACACATCTGCTGTTCAAACATGCCTACTGGTTGAGTGCTGCTGCAAGGTGGATGCTTGATGGACGGTGACCACTCAATCAGCATGCCTGCTGACCTTTTGTAACTCAATATTGCATATCTGCTGGCGTTGTGTTTCTCTATCTGCTATACCTGCTGGTATGGTGTCTCACTATCAGCCGCATCTGCTGGTATGGTGTCTCACTATCAACCATGCCTGCTGGTGAGGTGCTTCATTATAGGCCATGCCTTTTGGTTTGGAACCTCAATATCAGTCATATCAGCCATGCCTGTTGGTGTGGTGCCTCACGATAGGTCATACCTTCTGGTATGGTGCTTCACTGTAGGTCATGTCTTCTTGTGTGGTGCCTCATAATAGGTCATGCCTGCAGGCGTGGTACGTCACTATAGGCCATGCCTGCTGGTCCGTTTTGCACTTCAACCAACTAGTTGAGTGCAGACGGAAGAGGGATGGCTACAAGTCTGGTGCTACTCTTAAAGAGGTGCCATTACATCAGACATGTCTGCTGATCTGGTACCACTCTCATATATGCCTGCTTGTACAGTGCAACTATATCAGACATGCATGCTGGGTTCATTTATTCAGATAAACGTGTTCGTAAAGTGCTTCTCCATCTGGCAAGGAATCTGGTAGGTTACAAATCCATTAGACATGCCTTCAGGTTAAGTGCGGCTCCCAGGGGTTTGTAAAACTTATCAGAATTTCATCCTGGACGCCATCTTGAATATTCAAATTCTGAGTGATGCATTAGCTGCGTCACCAGGATGTTACAGGAGTGATGTCTGTAACTAAAGAATCAGTAAGATCAGCATTTTGTGTTGAACCTCTGGAGTTTGCCAGTGTCAGGGAAATGTTTTTATATATTTTGTAATAAACTGCCATTTTAGTGGCCATTTTGTCTAAATTCTTATTTTATTTCATATTTTTGTTATAAGCTAAGTGTCTCCAACTAGATTACAACGTCATAGCTAACAATTTAAGGAAAAAATGGGTTTGAGAATTTTTTTCATATCACACACTTTTTTAACTCATAATTGGCCTCCATCTTGGACGCCATCTAAAATATATCGAAATGCTCAATGATGCCAGAGTGGCATCACTCGGATTTTTCAAGGACAATATATGTACTACCAGAATCAACAAAGAAAAAAAGTTTAAAATCAAGTTCCAGGTCCCTCTAAAATTCGCCCAGATTCTGCTGGACTAGGACATTGACAAACAGTGCAGATCCAGATCAGAGTCTGGTCAGGATTTCCACTGTTTGCTCACTAAATATTCCATCAAAATTTGAATAACAATGAAATGTACCACCAACACCCCTTAAAATGGAAATGGACTGGTCCAATTGATAAGAACTTGAAATTCCATTCGGCTTATATAAGAGTGATAAGAACAAGACAGTGTCACGCGGAACTCTCAGGAATTATGAAAAGTTTTATTTTATTTTCATTATTTAGTGCCGGTAAGATCACTTTAACCACATTGAATCGAATTTCCAATCGACAAAGAGGGATTCGAAGAGCTATATGGCAGAAGATGCGAATTCAGCATTCACACAGTCTTGTCAATTACATGGGCATTCATTGCTAAGACAGCATATTAGCTGCTTCAGTTTATCATTTATCCATATAAGCATTGCATACTTGTTGTGCGACACAGACAAACATTGTAGACCGAGTATGCAGTATATGACGTCTGATCAAGTTCTGCACTGTTTGCTTTCAGAATGTTATATTGATTTTTTTGTAAATTTATTTTACTAAAATACCACCCAACAACCCTTAAATTTGAAATGTCCTATTGATAAGAAAAGGAAATTCAATTTGACATTTTTAGGGTTACTGTCAAAATTCTACCTAGTCTCCGTAACTTACCCGATATAATTAAGCCGTGACATGTGATTTCTAACAATGTGGCATTTTGACATGAATAGACTCAGACGAGCCTGTGCAGCCTCTTTTTAAGCTTAGAAACTCCAAATGATGTTCAGTCAGTATCTTAACACTCATAGAACATTCAAGCGACTAGCAAAGGCTTTGATCAGACTGCGCGTATGCGCAGGCTGATCTGAGGCTTTGCTGGTCGCATATACCACATTGTTGGAAATACCATGCCACGGCTCATATTTGAAGGTCTGATCGTTGTGCAATCTGCAGAAGTGGCGGCAATAGATTAGAGCCATTCTGGGGACATTCTATTTTGCTTTTTGTAAAAGAGGAAAATCTTTGATTGCTCTCCTCTAGAAGCAAACATCAAGTAAGTATGGCCAGAAAAAAAATTGAGCCAGTGCATGAGATTTCCAACAATGTGGTATGTGCGCCCAGCAAAGCCTCAGATCAGCCTGCGCATACGCGCAGTCTGACCAGAGCCTTTGCTAGTCGCTTGAGTACTCAATGATTGTAAAGCTACTGATTGAACATCATTTGGAGTTTCTAAGCTTAAAAAGAGGCTGCAGAGGCTCGTCCGAGTCTACACATGTCAAAATGCCTTTGCTAGTCGCTTGAGTATTCAATGATTGTAAAGCTACTGACTGAGCATCATTTGGAGTTTCTAAGCTTAAAAAGAGGCTGCAGAGGCTCGTCCGAGTCTACATATGTCAAATGCCACATTGTTCGAAATCTCATGCACTTGCTCAAATGTCAGTCACAGACCACAGACCAACCCATGGCACGGCGAGAAAGAGATACAGAACACATGCAGCTGCACGACAGCGACAACAAAATTGAGCCGTGACATGAAACTTCCAACAATGTGGCATTTTGACAAGTGTAGACTCAGACGAGCCTGTACAGCCTCCTTTTTAGCTTAGAAACTACAAATGATGTTCGGTCAGTAGCTTAACAGCCAAAGAATATTTGAACGACTAGCAAAGGCTCTGATCAGACTGCGCGTATGCGCAGGCTGGTCTGAGCCTTTGCTGGTCTCACATACCACATTGTTGGAAATCTCCTGTCGCGGTTCAACTGCAGTATCGCAAAAAGCTCACTTTCCCAACCATTTGGCAAAAAGCAGTCAGTTAATGCCCCTGATAAACACAGGTAACTACCGAGGTGGAACAAATGATAAACCCGTCCAACAATTTGAAATCCTCTGCCTTTATCATAGGGTCATAATGGTGATTAGGTGATAAATAAGTGTTATTATTTTGACAGCTGTGCAAATTAAGAGATGCTGATAAGCATTAACTGAGTAAAAATGTTGAAAAGATTATAAATAAGATGTTTTAAATTGATTTGGAATATTCTGATATTCATATTTCAAGAAAAAATGTTTTCCAATATTTGCAATAAAAGCAGGGATAAAAACCGAGGAGACCCAACTATTTGGACCTAGTTGTTCTGATAGAGTAGTCAAGGGAGAAAACTGACTGCTGTCTGCCATTGCTATGTAAAGATACTGAACTGGTGTTAATCAAGTAGCTCACGTCTACATGTTGAATTTTTCAAGTTCGATGGACTCGTAACTGAGTGCAGTTTTCCAAGACAAAAGTTAGTCTTAGCGCCATGTCACAAAAAGGCTAAATTGTGGCCAATTTAACATAATCATGATCACAATATTTGATACTAGTTTTAAAGAAACATGATAGTTGACTATGAAACAGATAAGAGTATAAGTATGTTGGCTGGTAAAGTGCTTCGGCACCCTTCAAGTTGGCCACCATACAAATGATCTTTTATTCAGATTGTAGGAAATATGCAGACATAGAATAACATCTTAAAGTAGTTTAAGCCCTCCGGTGGCTTAGGCTGCTGTGCGTTCTAAGGCGGTGGTTCTGTTGTTGTTGACTTGTTGTTTATTGTTAGTTCCATTGTGGGAGTCTGTAATTGTTCTATGTTTTTGTATGCTACTTTATGTCCCTTCTAGTTTTGCAATCATCTTGCTAGGGAAGAGAGAGCTGGATGCTTTGCTTAGTTTGTATTTCTGCTGTCTCGTAATTGTTGTGTTGCTCTTCCTCGCGGTGCATGGATTTGTCTGCAGTTTCGGATTGTGGCATTTCCTGATCATACTCCCTTACTATTTTTGATGACATCCAAATTATATCAAATGTTGATATAGTAACACTTTAGCGTAGTGTTTATGAACTGAAACATACCAAACAACTACTTAATCCTTCTTTGGTGTTATAAACGTTACCTTCTTAATGTTACCGAATATAAACTCAAACTTTGACTGCTGTTGTTTGTTTTCAACCACCCTTAATATTTGATTATATATTAGAATTGATTGAAAAAAGGATATTAAAGCAAAGTAAATTGCGAGAATCTGGTTGTCTGACTAAACATCTTATTGCACTACTTGTATTCATAGGTTTTTATCAGCCTTTCATGCATATAAAAAGTACCATTACATATTACTTTAAACTTCCTATTAGGCAAATCAAATACAACGCTGATATGCAAGTACAGGTATATTTGTTTTAAAGATATTGTGCTTTTCATGGCGGTAACACGTTCATGTAATGTTCATAACATGCTTCGTAACTGATAATAGAAAGTAGGTCATTGTTAACCCACCCAAAACCCTCCCCAGCAGGATTTCGAAGATCATCATTTCTTACAGCATATTATATAACAAGCTCTTTGCAATATGTAAGTCACATGGCAGTGGGGACGTTTGGATAAAAAATGTGTTAATTACATTAGAAAATAAAAATAAATAAATATGGTATTTTCAGCACAATCGCCAACCGTCCACTTACATTCTATTGAATTTCTTCTATATTTAAATAATCTGACAATTATATTTATTTATCATATGACTTCGCGTCTGGGAGTGAAATAACGCCATGCAATAAAATCGATAAACCACTTGTGGTTTATAGATTTACGGGAAACGTTATGACGTCCAGATTATAACGTTTTTACGCCCAGAAATGAGATTTCAAAGTATTTGTCATATGATAAATAGAATCTAACATTCGTGCTCTTGTATTATTGAATTTATTAAACTCGTTGCGAAAAAGAGATAAAATGTTCGGCAAGCCTCGCATTTTATCTCTTTTCCCCAACTCGTTTAATAAATTCAATAAAACATGAGCACTCATGTAATATCCTCTATGTCTTGAACTAGGCAAACATGTCATTAAACACAATCAGTAAATAAAAGTTGACACAATTTTCCAGATAAACTAGGATGCTTAGCCCCATTTATAAAGTAACAAAATTCAGTATGTTGTCACAATTTGTGACGTTTTGGAATATCCTATTGCCTTCTGCAAAACATTTTCATTTTTAAAACCAAACACTTATTGAACGCTCTATTGCCTTAACAGCAATCCTCCCGCATGCAATCGGCGATTTTGCTCGAAGCGTTAAAATCTACCCCACCACCCTATGCAAACGCTTGTGACTTTTGAAATTGCACAATTAACACGACAACCAGCTCGATATCCAAGTAGCTTTAATTTCAAGATAGGATGCTGGGAAAACTCAGAACACACACACATGTTCTGAGTCTTACCACACCCGAGCGGCGCCCTTCCCCCTAGGAATAAGCCCCGTATCCCCCGCTTAAAACCCCTTAACAATAGGTCATCTAATGACGAATGGCCATCTTTTGGATATGGAGTTAAAAATTTTAAGGAGCAAACAAGTGAGATCTCTCATGGGATCATCAATCATCAAAAGAACACCGACTCCTCACCACCCGCTCCACAAAATTGCAACTGAAATAGAAAAATATAACGAAGGAGGCAAAACTTTATTTCCAAAAGCTTGCCCTAGGGAAAGCTAACTTCGTAGACTGATGTCCGCGTCTTAGTAACACCGCCCGCGAGCACATGTATACAAGAACTGGACGGAAGTGCGGAGTGGAACCTGGATGTTGTCACCACTTGATACATCAACTTACAGCTCACCATTAGGGGGAGCGGCAAACTTAAACAAACGATAACAAAACTCCTTGCCCTTCTGGGCGGAATAAAAAAACTTACACCTTCAGGAACAGTGGGGGTGACACTGTGCAGACGAAATTGTAACGTCAATCCCCACAAGATTGAAACCTGTTTTAGAGCATTTCCAAAATTCAAACTAATTAATGCCCCACACCTTTACTTAACGCAGATATGCGTAGGATAAGGGCAGGATACAGCCCGAATTCCTTTTTTGAAGCCAAAGTGGGTGCATAAAACTGGGTGAGCCGTGTGTGCTATATATGCCTCGTGCGCAGGGACCGCGGCACACCGACACAATAACCGAATAATGATGACGTAGCTTTAATGGCTCATGATAAATGGGCCCCGACGCGAGAAAACATGTTTTATGGTTTCCGACAAAGCGCGACTCAAATCAGTCTTCTCAACCACAGAGACTAGTTAGAAAATGAAAAGTTTGTTTGTAGCAAGTTTATATATGATATTTTCCAATAAGAGAATAATAAAGGCGCTGATCAGACTGTGCGGATGCGCAGGCTGGTCTGTGCCTTTATTGTTCGCAAACACCGAATATAGGTTTTCTTGCGTCGAGGCCCAAATAGAATCTAATATTCGTGCTCCTGTAGTATTGAAATTGTATCTTTTCGAAAAAAGCGATAAAATGCTCGACAAGCTTTGCATTTATATTTCCCCCAACTCGTATTTCAATTCAATAATATATTAGCAGCCATGTAGCATCCTCTATGTATGTAGTTTGTACAGTTTGATTCTATTTTTTCAGCCCTCTCTTCCTGCCCCAGTGGCTGGATAAAGTTTGAAGATAAATGCTATCGAATTGAACAGTCACCAAAACGAACATGGCAAGATGCTAGGGTATGTGTATTTTCATTACCTCATTATGGTTTCATGTGTTTATTGAATGAATAAATGAACAATAGAAGGATTTTACTGTATGTGAAGCTTGAAAGACTACTCCATAGTTGTTCACAGTGAAGTACCATCGTCATCAGCATTGTCATCACCATCATTATCATCTTTAGTGAATTGTTATCAAGAAAAAGTGTAGACACAAAGTGGTGATTCAAAGTGACGATCAATTTGCGTATGAATTGATACATGTTTCAATAAATCTGTTCTATAGTCTTCTTAGCACATAGAAAAGGACAACACATGGTGATCTTAACGCAAAAGGCAACATTAATCCATAGCCTAATGCCCGGGGGTTACTATAAGTTTTCTTAATACGTATGCTTGGACACGGCAAAAAAGGGATGAAGCTTCTAGGGAGCCTCCCATTGATAGAAGTACTGATAGCGGTGGCCATTGGCTTAATTGGGGTAGGTCAAAATCTCCTCAGCCTCCTAAAAAGTCTGCGTTCACTGGGGACCCAAACAAGCTGGCATGACTGAGCTTTTATCTGCAAGTTTGAGAGAATAGCCATAAGGAGAAACTTGACAGCAAAAAGAGGTTGGATCATTTATTAGTCTGCCTCTCTCAGACTGCCCTGGAGTATGCAAATAGGTCTGAGGGCAGAGTTTGACTATACGCAGCTGAGGCATAGGTTTGATCTGCAGGATACCCCGATGGCCACTAAGCAGAAACTGCATACTAATCGCCAAAAGGAGGATGAGGGTCTGGATGTATTTTGCAGAGAATTATGTCCATCTGGAACGAGAAAGACAATTAAACTTGGAGGCTGTTGATAATAATTCAAAAGACATTTGAGACAGCATGAGATTTTGGTACTTATCGCATATGGACGGGGAAAAATAGTGAGTATGACCAGGAAATACCACACTCACAAACTGCAAACCAAACCCGGGACATCGTGAGGAAGAGCCACCCAACAATTAAGAGACACCAGAAAGATAAACAAAGCAAAGCAACCAGCTCTCTCATCCCCTTAAAGATGATTGCAAAACTAGAATGAGCACAAAGTAGCGCACAGCAAATCATAGAATAATTACATTATTGTGGTTGTTCGTTTGTTGTTTGGTCGTTCTTGCTTTTATTATTATTATTTTGTGTAGACTATTTATACATCACATTTAAACTTATTTTGGAATATTTCGCCCGTACCGTTTACCCATTGGTACTCAGATGGATGTTCCCATACAAAATTGGTATATACAATAGAGCTGTACTGTCCATTATATATAGTTTAAGGGGCAATAACTAGAAATTTCCAAATGATTATGTACTTCATTCCCCGAAGATTGTATTTATCTTAGCAAACAGTGCAGGTCCTGATGATTTGGGGCATTTCATCTGGGTCTTCACTGTTTACAAAAGTACCCATTTAGAGGTTTCCAGTATACAAAGGGCTAGGCCAGTGCTAAGGGATACAACAGTGTCTATTCATAATAGTGAGGCACACTGAAATCGGATCTGCTGTTTTCAAATTTTGAAGTTTTTCTTTATACGGATCTTGTGAAGTTTGATGGTTATTTATATTAACCAATACCAGCCTAGCGTCCTTTTGTGTGGGACACCACAAAACGCGGCGTCTGATCAGGGTCTCCACTTTTTGCGTAGATAATGTTCCATAAACTTTTGAATAAAAATGAAAAAAAATGCCACCAGTAATATTTAAAACAGGAAATAAACTGGTCTAATTGATAACAGTGGGAAATTCCATTCAGCTTAAGGGGCTCATTTTATTTCTGTCATGTTTTGTTATGCTTTCATGCACGTCTGTTTGTGGAGAAAGGGCTTACCTCTTGGCTCTCGTTTGTGATGTCTAATTGTGACGTTGTCACTTTCACACTGGTATCCTGAGTCAGGTTTGGTGCTTAATTGTATCGATTCCTGATCTATGCCCTCTTTCTTACTTTCAAATAGGACGCGAGGATTGGTTTGTTCACTTGTTATGGTGTAAGTTATTTATTTTGTTCGTTTCTTTTCAGACACAATGTCTTAACATGAAAGGAAATCTAGTGAGGATCTACAGTGACAGAGAAAACAATTTTATCAAAAACGAATTACGGAAATTGCATCCAGGTATATATTGTGCTTTCTTTGTAATGTGGTGTTCCATGCGCGGATCCAGAAAGTTTTTTAGAGGGGTCTATTTTGACTACGATTTTTTTAGTTGATGAGAGGAGAGGATTTAAATACCACTATAAGCGGGTCATTATCGGCCCGCCAGCGAAACGCCATTTAAATGGCGTTTCTCAGGCAGGCCGATGGTGGCCCAACATTGAAATGTAGCTGGCTTGGTAGCTTGTGATTTTATAGGGGATCCGGACCAGTATTGCTAAGAAACCCAGTATTTTTGTGATTTTTCAGGGGGGGGGGGAGGTGCGGACCCCCTTCCCCCATCTGGATCTCCTGCCCCTTCTGGTACTTTGGCAAATAGCGAAGCACCAGACAAAATGCCACAGAATGCGAAATTTAATAAGGGTATTCCGACACTGTTTGCTAAAATAACAAAACTAAAAACACTCTTCATGTACTGATGTACATTTTAAGTTGTAAATCTTAACATGTGACCCCTTAAAATGTACAATGAACCATCCCAGGTCCATTGTATTTAGCTGTATTCTAAATTAAATTTGATTTTAAAGTGTCAATTTCTTCAAATGGTATGACGCGTTTTATGTGGAGAATCAAAGAGCTACGTGCATTAAGGGGCCCAATCTGGAGCCAAAAACTGAAAGTTGCTTTTCACCAATTTCTTCTGATTGGTTTATTAGAAGAATAACCCAAGTTTTTGGAGACCAATTGTTTAAGAATTAGATATCAGCAGAGCTAAATACCAAAACATTTTTTTAATATATTGTGTGCCATGATAGTTCTTATCATCATTTAAATATCTTTTTGGTATTTGCTTGTGTTCTATGTTAATTTCCCAGTCAAATGTCTCAAAGTTGCTATAAAATGACTATTTTCCTATTTTCAACCTATTTTGGCGGCCATTTTTGTTATCATAGCAACGGTAAAATTAAAACAATGCTTTTACACTTGAGCTATTATTCTAATAAACTAGAAAGAAGAATTTGGTGAATAGAAAACTTTGTTTTTGGCCTCATAGAGGGGCCAAAAGAGCCTTTAATGCACGTATATGTAGCTGTTTGTTATACAATTGCATTAAAAATTCCAGTTGAAGTATCTAATTTCCCACCCAAGGATTTAGGTGATCTATCTAAGCTTCGGGGGTTGGGATTTGTTTGCAGTCTAATTACTAATTTCCCTTCTATCCCCGTCATCCGTCAACCCCCCTCCCCCCAACCTCTCCGAGAAATACTGATAGGTGCATTAATAACATGGATTTTTGACGCAGTGAAGGATAGACAACACAGTAGTAGTGCATGTACATGAGCTAGAATTAGCAATAACATGTGACTTATAGGGTTTTTTTTATGAAGTTTTGGTAATGTTGGAAGCTTGCTATGATTCTTATTAACAAACACACCAAACGTAGCAGCTATATAGTACCGATGCTTATCAAAAATAGATCTCTCATCAAGCAAATTATGCTCATAAGTAGGTTCGAGCAGTGCTAAGTTCTTACTTTAGGGGGATAATGTAGTAAATTTTTCAAACGACCACAACGTTGTTTGCAGCCTAATCTGCAGACCCTAGCATAAAAAATTCCTATGGAATTCCTGGACCCCTTTCTTTAAATTACAAAAAGTGAATTTAGGTTAGGTGGAAGAACATTGCACTATTTATTGCAAAATTATTTTAAGGCATCAACAATTTCATCACGGCTTTTATTGCTGTCTACCTGTATTTAGGTCCTTTACATATGCTAGACTGAGAGTATATTAAGCAGTATTAAGAGACCTTACATTCCCAAGAAGCAGGAACTATAGTAGTTTCAATATCAAGTTCACTTACCCTTTTTTCAAAAGTTTAACACAGTACTACGAATAGGTTTGTTGTACTGATAACAAACAATTATTTGTGATTCTCTTTTTTTTTTCAAAATAAGTAGGATTAGAAGAGTTAACAGATGTATATTTAATGATACTGGGTAAGTTAACTTATTCAATCCATGTATTGAACGATTGAATTTTGAAAAAAATGAGGGTCACTATTAGGCCAAAGACCATGTTGAATATTGATTTTGTGTACTCTTATGATTGACGTTCCAACATTTTCTTGACAAAAAGTGGCTGAAATATTGATTAATCTTTTATTAGAACTGATTATCTTAGTACCAGAGGACAGGTTGACAGATGGGGTGAAATCAAGCAATATACATGGTTTCTACGTTTAAATACTTGTTGTGATTACAAAAGTGGCTGAAAATCGAATCTCATGAACATCTTATAAATGTATGGCTATTACAAGCCACACGTGGCTAAAATTGATAAGCATAAACAGAAAACATTTTTTCTATTTGTATTAATTGTCTCCAATAAGTTTATTATTCATGTATTTATTTATCCATGTGTCTATATAACTTGCACTGATGGATGCTTTGTAGTTTGATTTGTAAAAAAGAACAATATGCAGTCTTGCTCTGAATTACAGGAATAAACATATAAGATATGCATATTACAGTTATATTTTATTGTTGAATGAAAAGAATTGTTTTACAAATGAGTCATAACTTAACTGAAAGTTGGTAAAAGTTCGGAATCGTAGATCTCCATTCGCCTGCATGGTAAATATATGTTTTGGACATTCATACATCACAATAACTGAACTAATTCAGAAGGTATATATATATATATATATATATATATATATATATATATATATATATATATATATATATATATATATATATATATATATATATATATATATATATATATATATATATTATATATATATATATATATATATAGGCCTATGCAAATACATAAAAGAAGGGTCTTTAGCGAATTTTAAGGGAAAATTATCTAAAGTAAATGATGATATGTCATGTAAGTCAAAACATGTAATATATATGATACAGTGCAGAGGCTGCAATGAACAAAACATTGGTGAAACAGTAAATTTGAGAAATCGCATAACACTCCATAATCAACATATAAGGCATGCGGAATTACGAAAAATACCAGTAAGTGGACACATTGCAGACTGCTCTGATCAGGACCCAAAATACTTTGTTTTCCCCTTCTTTCAAATGAAAAAAGAAAGCATAATGTCACGAAAAGAAAAGGAGAAGTATTTCAATCGAACATTTTTGCCTAAACTTAATTCTTTATATTAATGAATTCTGTATGCTAATAAGTGCGTATATTGTATATCATCTTCACCAGCGAAGGTTTCGTCGTATCTACCTTTCGACAAACCCTTCGCCTCACGACCCTTCAAATTTATTATTAGCGCAGACTAATCGACCAATGAAAACGCCAGGAAGGATTTTTTCGATAATCCCTTCCTGCCAATCAGATTAACGTAGCTATTTATCGGCATCTAATGTGCACCGCCTGCTAAGTCTCCATAAGTCCAGATAAGCAAAGATTTTGGTCGTAAAATTATTTTTTTTCTTCTATAATTAAGTTCAAAATTATGTTATGGGTGCTCAAAATAACCATCTCACTGTGACAGTTCTTTTTAGCACATTGAGCGTACAATTTAGTTGTTAAATAATAAAACTGAACGTAAATTAATCACGCCGTCTTATCTGGAGGCCTGGTGTTTATCGATTTTTTTGCACCGCTTTGTGATTGATCATATTAATTGTTACTATTTTCGGCTTATTACGTATTCAATCGGAGAAAATCGAAGCTGTGAGGCCAAGGGTTAGATTAGACAATCGCAACCATTGGTAGGACAAGATGATTGTATATATGACGTTTTCAAAGCTATTATTCATCACGCTCTTTAGTACAAAGCGGAAGGAAGTAAATGACGTTACGTTACGTCGTCGCTCTTGACAACGTAGCGCCATTTTACTTTCAACAAAGAAACGTAACGTTACAGGCTTTGAAAATTGTTTTTAACACGAAACCGGTTAGCCAAATAAAATAAAAAAATGTGCATTCTATTGGACTATTTTAATACTATATATATATATATTTTTATATATATATATATTTCAAAAATGTGTCATTAAAACTAATTTAAAAGGTTTAAGGAACCCCGCTCATCTTGCTTATGCAACACACTGTGACAGTCAGATGTACATGTTATCATTCTATGTACACTTGTCTATAAAATCACCCTTCATCTATATAACTGTCGTTGGCTATAATATGAGTGTTGGGTGCTCTCAAAACAGTCGGATATAGGAAGACTGTAAAATATTTATTTTTTTGGAAATGTTACATTCCCACTGTGGTCTGAATGCCCAAACGTTAGCCAAGTTAAAGATACTATTTGACTAATTTAAAAGATGATTAATTTATATTCAACAACGGATATGCATTCTATTAGATGCATACTTTATGATTATTTCTGTAATTTGGAACAAAACTGAATATATTGTCCTAGATTAACCTCAAAAGTCATAGCATGTCAATGTTTTAGCAATCAAAGTTAGAAAGGCGGCAACGATCAGGAATCGATACATTCAAGTACCACACCTGACCCAGGATACCACATGGGAAAGTGACAAAAAAACACAAATAAAAGTAACAAACGGGAGCCAAGGGGTCAGCCCTTTCCCAGCGGGTGACCACAAGGCAGCAATGAACAGACGCGAAAGCTTGACAAACACAAGACATAAACAACACAAATACTCCACAAAAGAGCATTGTCATCGACCGGAAGCATTTTTTCAAATGGTCGATCCTTTAGTATCGCACATGCGCAGACAATGACAAAAGAGGTACCGCCTTGGAACGGTCAGTACAATATATTACTGGAGATCTTTGCCCTCTTTCTTAATTTAAACCGGTTTGAAATTCATGGCACCATTCTCACCCTTAGTTCATATGTTTTAGCAGTGTTCAAGTCATTTTGCATGGATAAATACTGAATGGGCCCAGGTGCTTATCTACGGCTTTTCCCGTCCTATTTTAACTTTATTTTTAAAATTTTAAAAAGTGTTGGACTTTCATTGATACAATGCATAACGAATATATTTCATATCTTAGGCAATTCAAATTTTGACCAGTTCTGGACGGCTGGCAATGATCTACGGACGGAGAATGTGTTTGTGTGGGATGGTATGAACGACAGTATCAATGAATACACCGACTGGGCTCCCAATGAACCTAACCAGAATGGCGGGAATGAAGATTGTATAGCGTTTTTCCCTTTTGTAAACTATCACTGGAACGACGAACATTGTGATAAACGAGAAAACTACATTTGTGAACAACTGTAAGTCTAATTATTATTTACTAGTATATAAGGTGAATTTAAAATCAGTGAACCCATGGTGCTGGAGGCATTTCCTTTAGAGATCTTCCATTAATTGCACTACAAGGCAATTCAGGGACATGCTTAATGTTAAGGTTGATTGGTTCAAACAAACATTGCGTTGTATCTCAGTGAAATAAAGATAAAGGTTCGTGTGATGCTAAATTTTAGCGCGTACTATGTATTTTAATTCCCTTGCAGTCAAAACTATTTAAGATCGTCCATTAAATATCTGCAGTGGTGGATTCAGATGGTGTTCATGGGCTCACTTGAAACCCGCCCCCGACCCCGGTATTAAATATTCTATTAAAAAGAATTTGGTCTCAGTGAGACCAAATTATTTCATTTTACTGTGATATTTAAGAACAATTAGATAAAATATATCCAAACGAAGCCCTGCACCTTTAACCATATCAGTTCCACAAATCTTTGGATCAGCCACTGATCCGGAGCTTCAGATGTTTTTAGTTCTGACAGAATGCAGAATACTTCTTAAGCTCACTCAGTTTAACAGACTGTCATGATGAGAATCAATGAGACCGAGTCTGCTGCTTGGACACGTTGTAGGTCTTCACTATTTGAGAAGGATCGATTATCACAGATTTCCTTATTTTTTAACAGATAATAATAAAAGTAAGTAAGAAGGCAAATATCAGGGATCGATACAGTCAGCAACCATACCTGACCCAGGGCACCACATGGGAAATTGACAACAAAGCAAGAGAACTTCACATATTAGCGAACCAAGAGGCCAGCCTTTCCCCAGCAGGTGACCACAACGCTGCAATGAAAAGGCAAGAACACATGACAAACACAACACATAATAAACAAAATTATCCGTAAAAGAAGCACCCCTAGAATGATCTGTAAAAATATTTTTATTGGAGGGCTTAAACTTGTTCGCGGTACCAACCTCACCGTTATTTCTGATATAAATCAATGCACATGATGTTTGGTTTCCATGAAAGATCCTAACACTATGTGTCTCGACTCTATCTGGCTGTTTGTATGCAAGCTATTCTCGTAAATCGAACAATAAAACCAAACGAATTATTAGGGAGCAATAAGGATAAAAATGCATTTTTATATAGCTTGTTTCGAATTGGGAAACTGGTAACTATGAAAGTGCAAATCATCCCTTCAGTCACTTAGTTGCATAAATAAAATACGTTTTAATGCATTCTTTGAATCAACTATTGTAAAAGCTCATGTAAAAGTTTATGTGGCTATTGCAACTAATATTTTGTAATGTCAGGTTAAAATGATATCAAAAAAAAAACATGTTTCCACAGACCATATTTCAAACTTCGTCGTCCTAACTGCTATCATTGGATTATTTTCGTCTAAGCATTCTTTTACAGCTTATATTATTTGGTTAAGTTTCCATAAAAATTTACTGTATCAGATGTGTAACACTAATAAGCACATATTGCACATATGTCTGATATATTTTACACAAATGAGCCATGACATGAGATTTCCAACAATGTTGTATGTGCGACCAGCAAAGTCGCAGATCAGCCTGCGCATGTGCGCAGTCTGATCAGAACCTTTGCTAGTCGCTGAAATATTCATTGGGTGTTAAGCTACAGATTAAACATAATTTGGAGTTTCTAAGCTTCAAATGAGACTGTACAGGCTGGTCTAAGTCTACACTTGTCACAATGACACTTAGTTAGAAACCACATGTCGTGGCTCAAATAAGGTTGCTATGGAAATGACACGCTGAAAGCTTTTAGTCAGCAGGCTATGCTGTACTGATAGTAATTCTCAAAAATGCCCTGTTACGGCGTGAAATCGCCCTTAATGCAATTTGTGAAAAAGTCAAAATTTCAAACTGCGATTTTTACAATAATGTTCGGGACTATGAATGGACATACATCTAAGTTATTCAAAACATTTTATTATGTTCAAACCGAGGACAAGGAGAGATAAATACGACTGAATATAGCTACTCTAAAAATTGCATTTTGATACCAATACTATTGAATGGCTTAAAGGTAAGTCGTTTTATTAATTCCACAATACTAATTATTGTGTATTACCATCAAAGAAGGTAGAATATATCAATCTAACCATATCTGATGCAATTAGTATGATCAGGATGATTGGGGACTTATTAAGCACGCAAAATAACTATGGTTGTAAATAGACAAATGGGAGAGCTTTTTCAAATATAAGTATCTTCCCCGCCTTGACCCAGCAAATCAAAGCATATAATGAATTTACACAATATACCGGTATGTCAGTAGGAATCTGGGTCAAGGTGGGGAACATACTTGCGTACGAAATACATGGAAGCATCTATGGACGAATTTCTATTTACAATCAGATGTATTATCTGCATTTTGCACCTGAATAGTGCGAAGGAGATCCGTTAGAAAAATCAATTTTATTTTATTTGAATGTAAAATACAGTTGCGAAATTAACAAAAAATCTTACGTTTAAGCCTTCATACTGATATAGTATAAAATAAATAATATAAAGAGTAGTTATGTTAAACCATATCTATCTCCCCTTTGTCGTTGGATTGGACATCATTAAGTATCCTTTTGAATAGTATATATATGTTGGCTGGTTTATGCCATTTTGTTTTTCGTTGTATATATGCATGTCCATTCGTAGGCGAGTAAATTAGTGGGAAAATCACACATTGAAAATTTGACATTTTTTACAAATGCTTTTAGGGAGATATCACGCCTTTACAGGAAACTCCCTCCTTGTGTGATAGTACGTACAGGAAACTACAAACCAGTTTTTCGTCACTCGACTAAGATCCACAATGCTCACCTCACGACATTTAAATACGCCCACAATCCACTTAACACATATTACAGCCGCCGGCATTTTTAGAATACATCTAATATTAAAGTGGCAATGGATTTCTTAAGTATCAAAATAAAAATAGATGATACCACAAAAAATGTCACAATCGCAGAGGTGGCTCTCCTTTTCTGGCTTGTAGTGAGAGCCCCGATTTCTTTATAATGAGCCTATGACCATGTCAAAAAGTTAACAAAAATGAGGGAGATCATTAGACCACTCGTACACAGATATGAGCATACAGAACAAGAATACAATCAAGGAAAATGACAATCAGGTATCTCTTCCTCAGCAAGATGATTGCAAAACCAGGTAGGACACAATGACTGTATTATAATGAAGGAATCAACACTAAAACCCAACACACTATTGTAGCAGTAAAAAGCAATACCAACTGTTAACAGCGGCAACAAATTTTAGTACCACCCAAACTTTTAATTAGTGACGGTTTTCATGCATGATTTTCTTCAAAAGAACAATAAATTTGTAAAATATAGTTGCTCAAGTATTTCATTGTCAGAATGTCCTTTGATGGTTTTGTGAATGTTCTACGGTATCCAGTATACACCAAAAAGTAAGCAAGTATGGTCAGCAAATATCCAAATCACACATCACAGGCTAAGCAACGGCACCATGAGGAAGACTCACAAATACCTATTTTTGGGTATACCCTTAAAAGCGTTAAAGCGGACGCCAAAGTGTTTCTTTTGTAATCATATTAACGCGAAAATAAACTTGACCTATTTTCAGACGTGTGCCAGAAGGGTTTGGTTCACAATAAATCGGTCCCATTCAACTGCGTGTAAAAAGACAGTTTTCAAGCCTCTGAATATTTTTTGTGGACATTGTTTGGATTTTTTTCTGTCTGTGAGCGACAAGATCTGGCATTCACCTTTTCAAAAAAGTGAAAAGACAACCTATCTTGATAATCTCGTTTTCTCAGCAGTTGAGAGACAATAAAAAAAAATCAAGCTGAAATCCGACCAGCGTCGTACGTCACGGGAAGTCTGTGAAAAAGTAGTCCGCACAAAGATGCATTTTTCTGCATCAGCATGAAAAAACATTCTCATAGGCACATTTAAAGTCGAAGCCGGAAGACTGTTTTTGTGTACTAACACCAGAAGGGTTCTGGCGAAATCAAGATATATTGCCAGTTACAGAGATAGTAAATAACATGTTTATAATCTTTGCATTTTCAATTAATAACATAACATTCTTTATACCTCCAAATCTTGTGTTCTATCCGGATATTCATCTTAAACTTACGGATAGAACATGATTTTGGCTTTGTAATAATACGACGCTAACGATTTTCATATCGCAGTGGTAGGAAAATGCAACTATGGGACGGTGAATAGAGAGATTTTTAGGGGTTGGTGTGCATATGCCATGCACAGTCGTAAACCTTAAAGCTGCATACTCTGTAACTATGAACATTTTTCGAAAAAAAAAATTTTCTTTTAAAATCATTTGTAAAAGTAGAATTAAGCTATGTTTTCACAATAAAAATGTTTAGTACAGCTGAAAACTGCACGGAAAAGTGAATTATCTTATCAAATAGGTGTATTTTTCTCTTGTTGGTAATTATTTGCGTCCCTCCAATAATTATAGACCGTTGGATTTTAACATAAATGCAGCTGTTTTGATAGTGATAACTTGTTAAGATTTACGAAAATGGTAAAATGTTTAACTGAATTTGAATAATTTTACTGCGATCTTGAAAAATAAAAACATTATTTTTAAAATTAGAAGATCAAAAGTTACAGACTATGCAGCTTTAATGCTTATCGAATTTACTGTTAAATGTCACCACTTTATCTAGTTTTATAAAAATTACAAGTATAAGTTCATATTTAGAAAGCTTTACAGTTGTTTTTTTTCTAAAATATCAAGACGGTGCGTATCTTTTGACGCTGTGTATAATTATTTGCCTCCACCACCATGAGTTTTGGAGAATCACATGACTTTATTGCAACACCAATGGCAGATGTAGTGTTAGAAACACTTAGATTGTTATAAGTCTTTCCCTGTTTGTACTGGTCAGATCTGCATAGAGTTATAAGCAGATAAGCCGTAAAATTGCAGAATGTTTCCCAACAGAGACATGGTTTTAAAGTTATTGAGGGGCAAACTGATGTATGAATCAACTCCAGGAAAGTAATGATTCTCATAGCGGATTGATCGTCAATATCATGTCAACCAGGCCTTGAACAGTTCTATACAGCCGTGTGGCGAGAAAAAAAAAATGGTACCTTTAATATATCGCATGGCTATAGGCACAATATTATACAATTATTGACTATTGAGGCATTAGACATGGTGTGATATCGACCAATATTGACTGAGGCGGATATCATATCATGTCCAATGCCTCAATAGTAAACAATTGTTTTATTATATAATTTCTCTAAACAAAAAAAAGCTACAACAACAACAAAATCTTGGCTATGGACTCTGTCTTGGATAGTCTTGAATTATATTTTTTTACATGATGACTAACTGGTTTCATTCAGTTTAAGAAGGAATGAATGCATACGTTATTTGTAATTACAACTGCAGACAGAGAAGATCCAGATAAAATGCCGCGCCAAATGTGGCATTTTATCAGGGTCTACACTGTTTGCCAAGACAAAAATGATCTTCAGGGAAAAACTGCAATTTTGTTTAGAAATGAAAACCTGTGACCCCTTGAATTATACAATGGACAATCCCAAGTGTATTGCATCAATCCAGAAAGAAGAATTCATTAGTTCATTTAAGAGTTCTGCTAATTACTATATTCAACAGCAAAGTCTGAATAACATGTGTATGATGAAACACCAAATCTTGTGAATTTCGTGCTGCTGTCACTCACTGAATTGTATTTTCAGCAAATCATGCAAGTTTCATGCTAAAAACACACCTGTTATGGAAAGTTTCTATGAAGTCTATTTTTAGTAACTAATATTGAAGGGGAAAAACCAGCAGCCCATGTGCTATGTAGTTTTATGGACTCGAGTGGATAGGCATCTGGGCCAATCAAAAGATGTCTATTTATAGGTTATATATATATAATATGAAATATATGAACAAGTTTCCCTTACCTGTGCTGTCCTAATTCCGATTTGAAAAGTCCGTGAAAAGTTCATTCTTACCACGTGTGTTTTTGTCGTATGGCTATTTCCTGCCCACTTCGAACCGAACTTTAGTTCCCACATAGTACGTACAGAGATAATCGCTACTAGGGTGACGTCACGACCTTTCTAGAGATTGACGGTGAGCTAGAGCACTGTTTCTATAGTAGCTTGACTGGTTTCATGCTCTAGACATATCTAGCAAGATGGGTTCCATATTTATCTGATGTGTTTAGGCTTGATTGTTACATGTATGTATATAACTGACAGGTCTGTATACTATTTATATTTAATTTATTTTTCCAGGGATCCAGCCATCATAGCAGGTTGACCTGACAATTGTTTGAGAAGACCTACAGGCAGTCGTCACAAAATATTTCATCGATTTAACTATGTACAATTTAAGTTTAAATAAAACAAACAGTTGCCCGAATATCTCGTCTGTTACTTGGTTACTGTCTGTTACTGTGCCAGTAAAGGTAAGTAGCTATGATCAGGAAATACCACGGCCGCACACTGCAGGCCACCGACGGCACTGTGATGGAAAAACCATTGAATATCAACACCCACACGACAACAGGATGACCACTTAAATAAGAAACCATCTCCATTATGCTCTCCCTCTCTCTCTCACTCTCTCTCTCTCTCTCTCTCTCTCTCTCTCTCTCTCTCTCTCTCTCTCTACATTATGATTGCAAAACAATTTTGGTCACTAAGTTCCTCAAAACAAAAAAATGGTTAAACACAGGACCCCACCCCTCTGTCAAAAACAATACAATGGAGGTAATATTAAACAAGAAAGCAACTGATAGTAATGTGCATGACCAATGATGAACCCAGATTAATTAGTATCCAGTGCTCAAAGGGGTGTGGAAAGCAAATTAGTCATATCCTGCAGAATGATGTAAATTGGGTCAAAATACAATGTTGTCCAAGAGTTATGAGCATCTATACTTAGTGTCCCGGGATGGACAGACACACAGGCGGACTCCTGGCCACACTGGTGCTCAGCAAAGCATAATCCATCAAAAAAGACTGTTAACCATGTCATGGTTAGATAATGTTTACATGCATACGATTACAAATATTGATAAACTATACCACGTAGTTTAAGCGATATTAGCATTTTACTAACTGCTAACACGCTGACACACACAGTGAAGTGTAAAGTCATTATAATACACGACAGTCACTACGGTTCGTGCAATCAAAAACATCCATAGCCACCGTCTTTGAATGCATTTTTTATAACGCCAACTCTTCTCCAATTTATTCTACTATTATTGAAACATAAACTAGTTTAGTTTAAATGGAAGCTTTCTAACATTTCTTTTTTTCATTTTGTATGTATTTTCCGCCTGTTTATAGGTGCACCACCTTTTAGCAAACGAGTGTTATTACTAAAAAGAGATGGTTGATGCTTTGGGCTGGGATTTGAATGCTGTTTTTTTGTTTTTGCTCATGTATTCAGTTTTATGTACTGTTGAGTCCGCGTTGCTCTGTCTCCTTTTTTATATTTTTACTTGTATGTTCTTGAAGTTATTTTGTGGGGCTTATGTGTGTCTTGGTCCGCATCAGAACTTAGGTTTAGGTTGATACTGTGAGGCTGGATTTTGGCCCTCCAGGAAATATTTTTACTGACTGATCAGGGGCGGTGCCTCTTTTATGGATCATTTATGTTATTTATGTTTTGTGTTTGTCATGCTTTCTAGTCTGTTCGGTCCAGCCTAATGACCTTCTGCTGGAAAAGGGCTCGCCTCTTTACTATCTTGTATGTGATGTTTTATTGTGTTTTTGTCACTTTACAATGATATGTCTAGGGTCAGGTGTGGTACTTGATATATCCATTCCTAATCATTGCTTTCATACTTATTTTAAGGACATTATTATGCTACTAAATACTTTCAACCTTGCAACAGAGCATATCAAAGTAAGTAAAGGTGCAAAGATCAGGAATCGATACAATCAAGTACCACACCTGACCCAGGATACCAATGGGAAAGTGACAAACTCACAGAAGACACCACAAACGAGAGCCAAGAGGTCAGCCCTTTCCCAGCAGGTGACCACAAAGCACATATAAACAGACGCGCACAGACATAGCAAACACAAGACAGAACAAAAACATAAAAGATCCACAAAAAAAGTACCGCCTTGGAACGGTCAGTAAAATATTTTACTGGAGGGCTTAAACCGGTTTAACGGCGCCAACCTCACCCTTAATTCAGATGTGGATCAAGACACATAGATATTTGGTTTGCATGAAAGACCCCTAACTTATCAATGCATCATCTCCTAAAACATATAATGGCGATTTAGTTTATAGGTTCAAAAGAATTGCTGGAAAACCTAATTTTAGTTATCAATTCTGAAAGAGTATCAAACGTTACACAAAAAGTTTGATATAACGTGGATATCATCCAGCCATCTGCATGCTGAGTTGTAAATCCAACCATGGTTTATAGATATGGTTTCCTCTTAAATTGCTTGACGGTGGGTTGGGCCTAAGATTCAATGACGGCTCTGCCGTAAAGCTTTTTAAAATCGATGGGTTGGTGCCTGATGCTTGGCTGTAGTTGGGCACACCATGGCTAAACGTGATGTTTTCTTTAGCTCTGACTATCTGTAAGTCGTGAACCCTTTTCTCTGTTTCGCCATAGTGCGTTAATTTGATTACATCGTTTCTCTATGATTATACATTGTCATAGCTAGGAATCTTCCATGCGAGCTTAACATGTTTGTGCTTCAACAACAGCAGAATCTAGGGCGAAGATTTGGTACCAGTAAAATGCATTTAAGCCCCCCCCCCAGTCGTTTTGGCTGCTGACCGTTCTAAGGCGGTGGTTCTGTTGTTGTTGATTCGTTATTGATTGTTACTCCCATCGTGGGATTATGTAATTGTTCTATGTTTTGTTATGCGTTACTTTGTGTTCATTCTAGCTTTACAATCATCTCTATGAGGAAGAGAGAGTTGGTTGCTTTGCCTCGTTTATCTTCCTGGTGTCTCGTGATTGTTGTGTGGCTCTGCCTCACGATACCGCGGGTTTGTCTGCAGGTTGTAATTGTTGTATTTCCTGATCATACTCACTTACTATTTGTGATATATGTTTGTTTCAATTCTTTGCATACGGTTTGTAATATGCATGGACTGTCAATTTATCAAATAAAAAGGTATTCCATCATGCCTCCCAGATTTTCTTCATCTCATATGAAAGTTATCAGTATTTGACAAATTTTCGGTTTACCCCACCTATTTTAATAAGTAGACAACCTATTCCAATAAACAAACAAAAATACACTGAACAAAATTTCTCATTGGCCACTTTTTAAAATTACCATTTCTGATCAAGCGCCAATAACGTTGAAATGAATTTTTGCCTATAAATATGCAGATTAATGGGCAAAAGTTTAGCGGTCTTTCAGAAAAGGTGTCTTTCAATCTACGGTTTTTATGGTTAAAAATGCAAAAATATGCTTTTTTGAAGAAAAATGGTTTTGATTGAAGTTTTATATCAAATTTAAGTTCGGTTGGTAAAAGACTGGTCTAGTTGACTTCAAAAAACACCAAACGCTTGAAATTTTGACTAAAGTAGATCTTTTAAGCATATTTTAAAATATAACGTTTTTGAGATTTTTGTTGATTTTTGAAATTCATTAGTAGCTTGTGCAAAAAAAGTTGTATGCATTTTATTTTATCTTAACAAGATAACCCAAAACAAAATAGAACTTGATTCGTCCATTTTGTGATGACAAACATTTCACTGCTGCTGGGAACTTCCAGTTTGAACGTAAAACTTGAAAAAGTCAATTTGACGGTACTTTGCATTATTTGTTCAATTTTCAAGCTAGAATAGTGACTTCTACGAGTAATAAATAATCGCTGAAAATTTCAATGCCTTATCACCAATAGTAAGGCGTACAGAACAGTGAGAACTTCCAATGTCAACTGCCAGCAAAAAGCTGAATTTCAATGATTTAGCTGCTGGTAGTGTTTGTCATCATGTTATTATGTAACAGAAAAGTGGAGTCTGATTGTAGCAAATCTTTTGAAGTTTGTTCGTCTTTAATCACCGCAGTCAGAAACATTTTCATACATACAAAAATACAAATGGATGGCATCTCTGTGCAATATTGCATATTGTAGGAAAAGGTATGACTTTTTAAAATGAGGGTACCTTTACTCTGGCATCGGCTGTGGAAGACGCACCAATCATTTTTTGGTAAGGCCTTGGTTGATTTATAGAATCATCAAATTTGCATAACCGAATCTTACTTTCAAAACTAACATAAAAATGTAAGGTGACCAATTAGAAATTTTGCTCAGTGTATACACATCTACATACATTTATCTCACCGATATTTGAATGGCTGTGATTTTGATATCATCAAAATCCTCACGTATTTGCAGCATACCTCTTCGAAAGCATATTCGGGGCTTCATGGTGTAGCATACTTGTTTACAGGAAACACAGCAATACGGGTATCTGGGTCTATCATAGCCTCACATCAGATCTATATGGAGCTATTACCTCTACCACTATTGGTTAAGGTAGGTATGCATGGATATTAGGATAGAGAGGGTAGGATTTATTGCTAGGTAGGATAGGTTATAAGGGGTATGGTATGAGGTATTTTACTAACTGATGTGCTATCCTACCCTTGTCTCTATCCTACCCTTATAAATTGCTACAGTTTCTACTTAATCGTCCTTTATCCCTACTTGCAGAATCCCCTAAAATACATTAAAAGAAATGGATCGCTGCAAAGTTGTTTATAGACAGGTTTAGATAAAGTATGAGTTTGTGTATAGACCAGGAATTTAGTAAGTCAGGGATAAGTATAGTGTAGCCTACCTTACCTTACCATACCCTCTTCTTACCTACTGCTAGATACATATCCTAAATATGCATCTACTCATACCCCCTTGGATATGAGTATGGATATGGTATAAATGAGAAAGCATATATGCTGATCGGATATGTTTGATATAATAGGGGTAATATGAATTAAATAGGCACTACCTATTTCCGTGCGTCCAAGTTAGTTTATGGGAAGACAAATAATTATACTTTTTTGTAATTAATTAAATCAGATTCCTTCTACACATGATGGGGAAACACTTTTTGATTTTGCTGATAACTAGAATTATCTTGTTGTTACAGTACCATATATACGGACAGTAAATGAAGTAGTTAATTAACTTGCTTAAAGGTGAATTTTTAAGAATAAAAATAACGATTAATCGTTCAATAAAGTTTATAAATCCTGTGCATAATGCAGTATTTCAGATTCAAAACCATATGGTTTTCAAAAGGTGCATTGTACAATTCTCTAAATCATCACATCTAAAGTTGGTATGAGCTCCAGAGCTGCTAGAAAAGTAAACAATGAGTACATTTTGCAATACAATAGATACACATTCCAAGCTACAATGATGTTAAATGGTTAGACTGTGTTATTCACCATATTATGGTAAGAAGAAATAGTAATTCAAAAGTGTTATTAAGTAAAATTTGACACTAATGATAATTTCTGAATGAACAAGTTGTGTGTGAGTAAAGTGACATTAATTACTGGTTCCCAGTCTACAGGCAGTCAGTAATGTTAATACGGGTAACCAGTACCGCTAAACTCCAGGTATTGGGAGGGTACTGGTTACCTGGGTTTTTTTTCCATTACTGACCACCTGTGAACCATGAACCAGCATTTAATATATGTATGGTCAATACACACTGGCCTACAACAGTTTTTGAACATATGGTAAAGATTCCTAACCCTGTATAGAAAGACCCTGATTAAATGAAACAAGGTTTAATACATGTATAAGCAATACTTTAATGTCATGCCCCATAAGTAAAGCATAGCATACTTTTACAAACAATACCCATGCAAGGACAATACGGGTAAGTTCTGATATAGGTACATACGGAAAACAGTCCACGCTGTTTATTGACAGATCAAATTCGTTTATAAACTTTTTTGTAGGTCACCCAGTGGCCACTCCTGCCAACTTGTTTTGAATTCTGACGAGTGCTTTAAGAGATTTTTTAAAATTTTTCCTTAACATGATATCTACGCCCCCTGGTTGACATCGTTTTTGACAGATCAAATTCGTTTTAACTATTTTGTATAGGGTCACCTAATGATCATTTTGTGTGTAATTCTTACAATTGATTTCATAGAAGATGTTTAAAGTTTCTTATATAGATACTTAAAAGGAAACTGACCACACACCCTGGCCGTCATGCTTTTTGGTGGATCAAATTTAGTTGGGCAAATTTTGTAGAAAGTCATCCAGAGATCATTTCGACCAAATTATTTTGAATCTGGCATCTTGTTTCAGGGGAGATTTAAAAACAACTCTGTTTATAAAAAAGACACCCTCTGGTGGCCATGCTTTTTGATGGATCAAAATTCAATTCTAGTTATTTTTGTACAGGGTCATCCAGGAAACACTGTCATTCCTTTGATGTTCGGTTGAAATTGCCCTAGTGGTATAGAAAGACTTGTCATTTGAAGCAAATTGTTGATGACAGATGAGGCCCAATGGACATTGACTGATCCCAATAGCTCGATCACTTCATGTTCAATTCATTTTTGGGAGTATTTCGCCCCTTCAACACAGAGGACAATATGCCGGGCGCGTAGCGCGTTGTGCAGTCGGTAACGTGGGTAACGAGTTTGAGCACGGTCCGGACTCATACTTTCGTGGAGATTGATCATTAAATAATTTCTATGGCCATTCTCATCCCTTCCTCTGATTCAAAGAAAGGTTGTTGAGAGCTACAAGTGAAAGTATGTGCATGAAGTACTGTTTAACCACTAAGTCAAGCTTGCCCAGGAAAAAAGTGTGGTTAGGTGAACTGACCATCCCGACACAAACTGAAACATTAAGCATCAAACCAAACCAAAACAGAGGACAATACAACTAAATGAGTGATTATAATTATATCACCCAATATGGGTCCACTTTCATCCACCTCGATGGGTAGTCTGACATGTCTGTGATTAAATGTGCCATAGCAAGAGGGCCCGTGGCCCGTAAGTCGCTTGCCTGAGTTCAGGGCTAACCCTGGCTCAGAATTTGATGTATCCAACACTCTAGCCAAACAAAAAGTTGGAGCCCAATGAAAATAACTTTAGCCAAGGTAATAGCCAGAAAGTAGTATTTACTTATCTCTATTGCGACTTTTGCTGTCTGCTGATAACCTTTGCAAACAGGATGGACCCAGATCAGACCAACATAATATCGGGCCTAATCAGGATCTAAACTGTTTGACACCCATCAGTGCTGATGGTATTGAAAGATTCAAGCATCCAAAGAGTAAAATATGGCACAATAATAAAGTGTGAAGGAATTGTAAAAGCCATATTGGGAAATCCAAAAGCTGATCAAAATACACTTTTTCACAAATATGTAATTTTTGAACTACCTAGACTGTGCTTTTAGCCACTAGCTTATATTTGTAGACATTCTACAATTGAGTAGCAAATGGCAACAATGTCTAATGGCAGGGTGAGCCCTACGAGTTTCAATATTGCCTTTAAAGACCACAAGATGAAGTTGCAATTCAATACTCAAACCCTTAGGTCAATTAATTTAAATGAGAAGAATGTTTGTGTTCCCTTATGAGCCTATGTAAATCATATCACTTCACAGGACAGGACAGGGCTATCCCAGAGTTATTGTTTAAATAATTTTAGTAGTGGACCCACCAGACGATGCTTCATTTAAAAACCCATACAATGAAGCACATGGCCAAATAGTTTCAGATTAAAAAGTTTTTCCCCTCTATAAGCCTAATTAAAATCTATGACATCACATGGAGGCAATAAATTTGAAAAACCATGGTCAACCATGTACTTGTGCATAATTGTTTTCAAATCAGACCTTTGTTTATATCATGAAGATTTTAAAAGTTTTCTCATGTATATATAATACAGTTGTATATGAAAAACTAAAACCCGCCATAGGGGCCATGTTTTAATCAATCAGAAACATTTGAACAATCTTGGGAGAGGGACATGTAAGATACAGTTGAGCCAAATTATATTCAGATCTGCCAAGGCTAGTTTCTGACAAGAAGGTTTTTTAAAGTTTTCCCTATATATACTGACGTCAAGAAAAAACGCCTCCTCTAAAAATAAACGTGAATATCTCTCAGACTGATCAGACTAAAGTTATGAATTTTAGTGCATTATAACATCTTATCAGTCAAGCGTATCTCATGAAAACAGAATTGCTGAAAGAATATTTGAGGCTGTGAAAACGACCTCTGTTTAAGACAGGGGTCACCATTTCGTGTGACACAAGATTTTCGCCACATTTGCTTTGTTTCCAGACACAACCCGTTGACAGGAAAAACGTGTTTTACCATTGTAAAACAGTCTCTATTTCACCAAAATGCGTTTATAATATTCAGACAATGTTTGTATGCTTCTGCTGAACGAAACAACTTACCCCACCCACCTTTTCGCCATGCATTTCAGTAAAACTTAAATGTCATGACTCTACAAAGTGGGTGAAAAGATTGTAACGAATCCTTTGCAAAAGTCTTTAGTCTTTAACCAGCGATGATTGCTGAGGAAATGCAATCTGGAACGTGTTCCAGACGCCCGTTTTGGCTGACGTTAACGCAGACAAACGACTGACCATTGGGCGTTACAGCACATCTTAAATAACGTAGTTTTATGTAGACATATTCTGTGTACGTTACCCAATGTATCCTTTTATTATTTTTTCCATTACTTAAAGCAAGACGAGAATGTTGGCAAGTTTCGTAAACGGGCCTTACATTTTGTCTTTAATATGACGTCATAATTTCATAAAGTTATCACTCGCAAGCACAATTGTTTGAAAAAATGATCCAAAATTTGTTCATTGATTAGCAAAACATTAGCGGCACAAACTGGGTGCGAATGCAAATTGAAATCATTAGCGATCGATGCACAATGCCGTCATGTGTACATTGAGCCTGTATGACGTCATCGGAATAATGCGTCACCTGCATATCAAATTTAAGTCCTTTACCAACATCACCCAACCTCTACATAAAGAAGGAATACGTGGCTGTTCATTTTTATATACCATCGCTAAGAAATCAGTGATAATGAGTGAGGCGTTTTTAGTTGACGTCAGTATATGTATATAGCAAACTCCGCTCTCTGTCAGCAATGTTTTAGATTGACCAGAATGATTTGAACAATCTTGGTAGAGCTAGGTTTACCCCAGGACCATTTGAGCCAGATTATTTCCAAATCTAGCAAGTGGTTTTTGACAAGACGATTTTTAGTGTGTTTAAGTCTTTTCTGAATTCTGCATGGACTTTAAACCTCTGACCAACTTTGTAAAAGGGCAATCCAAGGATCATTCCTGTGAAGGCTAGTGTAAACCCAATAGCCTGTAGTTGAGACATTATACAAATTTGACTGACAGACAACAGACACACGATGACAACGAACATAAGAGGGCCACAAAAGCTCATCTGAGCTAAAATGAAGGGATGCTGCATTGATTATTAAAGACTACCATTTTACTGTAATTTGACTAGTGACTACCCTTCACTTAGATTTGCTGGTGTGGAATGAAGGGGATTATAATTATAGCTCTCTGTGGTACTCTTAGGTCTATGTTGACTAACAGACGATGGATGCACGGTGACGACGGACATAAGAGAGTCACAAAAGCTTGTCCTGAGAAAAAACCGACTTTGATGCATGTGAACAGCAAAGGCACAGACCAGCCTACGCATCTCCGCAGTCTGATCAGCGCCTTTGTTATTCACTTTCTGTAAAGTACTATTAAATCTACTTTCAACAAGCAAACTTAATTTCAATATCCTAGCTATTCTCTGTAGCTGAGCATACTTAGTATAGTCTGACAGGTCTTCTTGCGACAAGGCCCAATTTTTTTCAGTTATCAATTCATTAATGAAATTTAACAAGAACTGGCGACACCTAGATAGAGATTTAATAAAGACATTCAACAAGAAGGCCATAGTGGCTCTGAATCGCTCAACAGTCTGTACTATGTGCACCAGTCATGTAAGCTTATGCGACCACTAGGGAGGCCCATTTTCCGCCCCAGGGCATTATTTTAACAAACTGGGTAGAGATCCACTAGGTGATGCTACATACCAAATATCAAGGCTCTAGGCCTTGTGTTTTCCCTATATTAAGCCTATGTAAAACATGTGAACCCCGGGGTGGGGCCACTTTTGAACTCAGGGGCATTATTTGCACAAACTTGGTAGAGGTCCACTAGGTGATGCTACATACCAAATATCAAAGCTCTATGCCCTGTGGTTTCAGACAAGAAGATTTTTTCACGTTTTCCCTATATAAGCCTATGTCAAACATTTGACCCCACAGGGCGAAAAAATGGCCCCAGGGATATAATTTGAACAAACTCGGTAGAGGTCCACTAGGTGATGCTACATACCAAATATCAAGGCTCTAGGCCTTGATGCTTCAGACAAGAAGATTTTTTCACATTTTCCCTATATAAGCCTACAGGTATGTAAAACATGTGACCCCCAGGGCTGGGCCATTTTTGGCCCCATGGGTATAATTTGAACAAAACTTGTAGAGATCCACTAGGTGATTTTACATACCAAATATCAAGGCTCTAGGCCCTGTGGCTTCAGACAAGAAGATTTTTTCACGTTTCCCTATATAAGCCTATGTAAAACATTTGACCCCAGTGGACAGGGCCATTTTTGGCCCCAGGGGTATAATTTGAACAAACTTGGAATAGGTCCACTAGGTGATGATACATACTAAATATCAAGGCTCTACATACCACATATTCAGGCTGTAGGCCCTTGGGCTTCAAACAAGAAGATTTTTTTCACATTTTCCCTTTATAAGCCTATGTAAAACCAATATACGATGTGTACTGCATCAGTCGTCGTCAATATCAGCGCTTCCTGAACATCCTTTATTGGGGGATGTCTCAGAGGCGCAGTTGGTAGCGTTGGTGTCTGGTGTAGTGCTAGGCGGAGTTGCCGAGGTCATGGGTTCGAATCTCGCTAGAGGCAAAATATTTACAGCATCTATCGGCTCAGTTGATTCACTATAATACCTCTGTATTCATCTACTGTCTGAATCTGCATCAGTTTCTGATCCTGTGTAGCTCGAAAGCAATGATGTTTGTGAAATTATAATTTCCGCACTTCTGATATTTATCTAATTTCACTTGTATCCTTGGATCAATCAGGCGTTCACTTGCGAACGAAAAAGATGTCATCCATTCAAAAGGAACCGATATACGACGTGTACTGCATCAGTCGTCGTTGATATCAGCGCTTCCTGAACATCCTTTTTAGGGGATGTCTCAGTGGCGCAGTTGCTAGCGTCGGTGTCTGGTGTAGTGCTAGGCGGAGTTGCTGAGGTCGTGGGTTCGAATCTCGCTAGAGGCAAAATATTTACAGCATCTATCGGCTCAGTTGATTCACTATATCCCTCCGTATTCATCTACTGTCTGAATCTGCATCAGTTTCTGATCCTGTGTAGCTCGAAAGCAATGATGTTTGTGAAATTATATTTCCGCACTTCTGATATTTATCTAATTTCACTTGTATCCTTGGATCCATCAGGCTTTCACTTGTGAACGAAATAGATGTCATCCATTCAAAAGGAACCAATATACGACGTGTACTGCATCAGTCGTCGTCAATATCAGCGCTTCCTAAACATCCTTTTTTGGGGATGTCTCAGTGGCGCAGTTGGTAGCGTCGGTGTCTGATGTAGTGCTAGGCGGAGTTGCCAATGTCATGGGTTCGAATCTCGCTAGAGGCAAAATATTTACAGCATCTATCGGCTCAGCTGATTCACTATATCCCTCCGTATTCATCTACTGTCTGAATCTTCATCAGTTTTTGATCCTGTGTAGCTCGAAAGCAATGATGTTTGTGAAATTATATTTCTGCACTTCTGATATTTATCTAATTTCACTTGTATCCTTGGATCCATCAGGCTTTCACTTGCGAACAAAATAGATGTCATCCATTCAGAAGAAACCAATATACGACATGTACTGCATCCGTCTTCGTCAATATCAGCGCTTCCTGAACATCCTTCTTTTGGGGATGTCTCAGTGGCGCAGTTGGTAGCGTCGGTGTCTGGTGTAGTGCTAGGCGGATTTGCCGAGGTCGTGGGTTTGAATCTCGCTAGAGGCAAATATTTTCAGCATCTATAGGCTCAGTTGATTCACTATATCCCTCCGTATTCATCTACTGTCTGAATCTACATCAGTTTTTGATCCTGTGTAGCTCGAAAGCAATGCTGTTTGTGAAATTATATTTTTTTGCACTTTTGATATTTATCTTATTTCACTTGTATCCTTGGATCCATCAGGCTTTCACTTGCGAACCAAATAGATGTAAGCTTATGCGACCACTAGGGAGGCCCATTTTCCGCCCCTGGGCATTATTTGAACAAACTGGGTAGAGATCCACTAGGTGATGCTACATACCAAATATCAAGGCTCTAGGCCTTGTGTAACCCCGGGGTGGGGCCACTTTTGAACTCAGGGGCATTATTTGCACAAACTTGGTAGAGGTCCACTAGGTGATGCTACATACTAAATATCAAAGCTCTATGCCCTGTGGTTTCAGACAAGAAGATTTTTTCACGTTTTCCCTATATAAGCCTATGTCAAACATTTGACCCCACAGGGCGAAAAAATGGCCCCAGGGATATAATTTGAACAAACTCGGTAAAGGTCCACTAGGTGATGCTACATACCAAATATCAGGGCTCTAGGCCTTGATGCTTCAGACAAGAAGATTTTTTTCACATTTTCCCTATATAAGCCTACAGGTATGTAAAACATGTGACCCCCAGGCCTGGGCCATTTTTGGCCCCATGGGTTTAATTTGAACAAAACTTGTAGAGATCCACTAGGTAATGTTACATACCAAATATCAAGGCTCTAGGCCCTGTGGCTTCAGACAAGAAGATTTTTTCACGTTTCCCTATATAAGCCTATGTAAAACATTTGACCCCAGCGAAAAGGGCCATTTTTGGCCCAAGGGGTATAATTTGAACAAACTTGGAATAGGTCCACTAGGTGATGATACATACTAAATATCAAGGCTCTACATACCAAATATTCAGGCTCTAGGCCATTTGGCTTCAAACAAGAATATTTTTTTCACATTTTCCCTTTAAAAGCCTATGTAAAACCAATATACGACGTGTACTGCATCAGTCGTCGTCAATATCAGCGCTTCCTGAACATCCTTTATTGGGGGATGTCTCAGTGGCGCAGTTGCTAGCGTCGGTGTCTGGTGTAGTGCTAGGCGGAGTTGCCGAGGTCATGGGTTCGAATCTCACTAGAGGCAAAATATTTACAGCATCTATCGGCTCAGTTGATTCACTATAATACCTCTGTATTCATCTACTGTCTGAATCTGCATCAGTTTCTGATCCTGTGTAGCTCGAAAGCAATGATGTTTGTGAAATTATATTTCCGCACTTCTGATATTTATCTAATTTCACTTGTATCCTTGGATCCATCAGGCGTTCACTTGCGAACGAAAAAGATGTCACCCATTCAAAAGGAACCGATATACGACGTGTACTGCATCAGTCGTCGTTGATATCAGCGCTTCCTGAACATCCTTTTTAGGGGATGTCTCAGTGGCGCAGTTGCTAGCGTCGGTGTCTGGTGTAGTGCTAGGGCGGAGTTGCTGAGGTCGTGGGTTCGAATCTCGCTAGAGGCAAAATATTTACAGCATCTATTGGCTCAGTTGATTCACTATATCCCTCCGTATTCATCTACTGTCTGAATCTGCATCAGTTTCTGATCCTGTGTAGCTCTAAAGCAATGATGTTTGTGAAATTATATTTCGGCACTTCTGATATTTATCTTATTTCACTTGTATTCTTGGATCCATCAGGCTTTCACTTGCGAACGAAATAGATGTCATCCATTCAAAAGGAACCAATATACGATGTGTACTGCATCAGTCGTCGTCGATATCCGCGCTTCCTGAGTATCTTTTTTGGGGGATGTCTCAGTGGCGCAGTTGGTAGCGCCGGTGTCTGGTGTAGTGCTAGGCAGAGTTGCCAAGGTCATAGGTTCGAATCATGCTAGAGGCAAAATATTTACAGCATTTATCGGCTCAGTTGATTCACTATATCCCTCCGTATTCATCTACTGTCTGAAACTGCATCAGTTTCTGATCCTGTGTAGCTCGAAAGCAATGATGTTTGTGAAATTATATTTCCACACTTTTGATATTTATCTAATTTTACTTGTATCCTTGGATCCATCAGGCTTTCACTTGCGAACGAAATAGATGTCATCCATTCAAAAGGAACCAATATACAACGTGTACTGCACCAGTCGTCGTCAATATCAGCGCTTCCTGAACATCCTTTTTTTGGGGATGTCTCAGTGGCGCAGTTGGTAGCGTTGGTGTCTGGTGTAGTGCTAGGCGGAGTTGCTGAGGTCGTGGGTTCGAATCTCCCTAGAGGCAAAATATTTACAGCATCTATCGGCTCAGTTGATTCACTATATCCCTCCGTATTCATCTACTGTCTGAATCTTCATCAGTTTCTGATCCTGTGTAGCTCGAAAGCAATGATGTTTGTGAAATTATATTTCCGCACTTCTGATATTTATCTAATTTCACTTGTATCCTTGGATCCATCAGGCTTTCACTTGCGAACGAAATAGATGTCATCCATTCAAAAGGAACCAATATACGACATGTACTGCATCCGTCTTCGTCAATATCAGCGCTTCCTGAACATCCTTCTTTTGGGGATGTCTCAGTGGCTCAGTTGGTAGCGTCGGTGTCTGGTGTAGTGCTAGGCGGAGTTGCCGAGGTCGTGGGTTCGAATCTCGCTAGAGGCAAAATATTTACAGCATCTATCGGCTCAGCTGATTCACTATATCCCTCCGTATTTATCTACTGTCTGAATCTGCATCAGTTTCTGATCCTGTGTAGCTCGAAAGCAATGATGTTTGTGAAATTATATTTCCGCACTTCTGATATTTATCTAATTTCACTTGTATCCTTGGATCCATCAGGCTTTCAAACGAGGTATCATCTTAAACGAGGTATCCAGGATTTTCATATGAGCTATGTTTTGGTTCCAGCAGATAAAGCTGCTAACAATGTTGTAGTTGTTTGACGACTGTATTATATTAATACTCTTAAGCGTGAGCTTGTTGACACTAATGCCTATAAACTGCAGCCTTCTTTAAGTGAAAGGGTGATTGTTGATGGGCATGGTTGTCATACAGCCCTACATTTTGGTGTCAAAGCTAAAGAAAATCAAGACAAAGTTCCTACGTTGTACTGGTTACCTAAACTCCATAAAAAGCCCTATAAAGCAAGATTTATTGCTAATTCTAGTTCTTGTACGACAACAGAACTTTCTAAATTGTTAACCTCGTGTCTTACAGCTGTTAAAAACATGTTATCAAATACTGTGAAAAGGTATATGAGAGATCCGGTAAAAACTTATTTTGGTCTATCAAAAATTCAGGTGAAATTTTAGATAAACTTTAAGCTAGAGATTTCATTGCGACCAGTTTGTCTACTTATGATTTTTCTACTCTTTACACTACTTTACCTCATAATTTAATTAAAGATAAACTTATTGATCTTATTGAAAGAACCTTCCAAAGAGAAGGCTCTCCTTACCTTGCATGTAATGACAGAAATGCATTTTTTACTTCAGAAAAACCTAAAAAATATCATGCATGGTCGTGTCAAAATGTATGTGATGCGCTGACCTTTTTGTTGGAAAACATCTTTATTCGATTTGGCACCAAGCTCTATAGACAAGTAGTTGGGATTCCTATGGGCACTAATTGTGCTCCCTTGGTTGCAGATTTATTCCTGTTTTGTTATGAGAGGGACTTTATGATGTCTCTTTCTGATGATAAGCAGGCTGATGTTATTGATGCGTTTAACACTACTTCCAGATATTTGGACGATATTTTAAATATTAATAATGTTTATTTTGATAATATGGTTAGTCAAATATACCCTTCAGAGCTCCAACTTAATAAAGCCAATGCCTCTGATACCGAAGCCGCATTTTTAGACTTGCATTTGTCAATTTCTAATGATATTGTTTCTACTAAAATTTATGATAAACGTGACGACTTTGATTTTGAAATTGTCAATTTCCCATTTTTAGATGGTGATGTTCCTCGTTCTACATCCTATGGAGTCTATATCTCTCAACTCATTCGTTTTGCTAGAGCATCTAGCTATGTTGCTGACTTCAACACTCGCAATAAATTGTTAACTCAGAAACTTCTTAAACAAGGCTATCGGTATCATAAACTTCGCAAAACATTTTCAAAATTTTATAGACGATACTATGATTTGATTTCTAAATTCCAAGTTGGACTTAAATCTCTCTTGCGCAAAGGACTTTCGGAACCTGATTTCTATGGTGACTTGGTGTATAAATTGAAGAAGATTGTTGGCTCTAATAATTTTTCAGCACAGTTTATTAAAATAATTTCTCATTATAAAAAGATTGGCTATAACATTAATGTATTGCAACAGACTGCATGCTTGGTAGTCAACCCAATCACGGTTGGCAACTTTGCTTTTCTCTTTAATTGCACGCCGGTGGGTCGGACTTCAGACTCTATGATGGTTCCGACTTAAAGACTTATCTATTGATGAGATGGTAGGGGCCTGATGCTTTGGCTGTTTGTCGGGCCCACCAGGGTTTACCTGTTGGATTTCTTTTGCTCCGGTATTCAGTTTAATTTACTGTTGAGTCCTTATCCTTGCTTTATCTCCTTGTTATATCTTGATTTATATGTTTTAGGAGATGATGCATTGATAAGTTAGGGGTCTTTCATGCAAACCAAATATCTATGTGTCTTGATCCACATCTGAATTAAGGGTGAGGTTGGCGCCGTTAAACCGGTTTAAGCCCTCCAGTAAAATATTTTACTGACCGTTCCAAGGCGGTACTTCTTTTGTGGATCTTTTATGTTTTTGTTCTGTCTTGTGTTTGCTATGTCTTTGTGCGCGTCTGTTTATATGTGCTTTGTGGTCACCTGCTGGGAAAGGGCTGACCTCTTGGCTCTGTTTGGGGTGTCTTCTGTGAGTTTGTCACTTTCCCATTGGTATCCTGGGTCAGGTGTGGTACTTGATTGTATCAATTCCTGATCTTTGCACCTTTCCTTACTTTCACTTGCGAACGAAATAGATGTCATCCATTCAAAAGGAACCAATATACGACGTGTACTGCATCAGTTGTCGTCAATATCAGCGCTTCCTGAACATCCTTTTTTTGGGGATGTCTCAGTGGCGCAGTTGGTAGCGTCAGTGTAGTGCTAGGCGGAGTTGCCGAGGTCGTGGGTTCGAATCTCGCTAGAGGCAAAATATTTACAGCATCTATCGGCTCAGTTGATTCACTATATCCCTCCGTGTGTATATATATATATATATATATATATATATATATATATATATATATATATATATATATATATATATATATATATATATATATATATATATATATATATATATATATATTATATATATATATATATATAGATCTTTCTATGGGGAGCACAGCAAGTTAGTGTTAGCATGGTTTGCAAAGATAAAATCTTATAATATGACTATTTTAACAGGCCTTGCTACAATTTGAAATTAAATATCACACAGTGTAAACAATAATTTCAACTTTATAATTGTGAAAATTGTCCCCTGTTGGGATTACTATACTGACCCGAAGTTTTCAGACGGACAGGTTTGGGGAAAAGTACAGCAAAGTTTTTTGAGTGTCTGAATTCTTTGGGTCCTTGAGGTATCTGATCGGATATCCTCGGACAAATCGTCTTCCGAAACGTTAATTATTGCATCATTGAAGAGATCTTCCCATGTGTTGCATGTGGGGATTCTTTTCAATGCGTTTTAACTACTGTACACTTTTTCTCTGCTCGTTTGACAACGACAGACTCGCAGAAAGTCGCTTCGACTTGGGCTATTTTCGTCTCCGAAGCCATTTTACTACACAAATCATTGTTAAAGGAACGCTCATTGGTTGAAATGATAAATTTTAAGCGGTAAGCTGATTCGGATCGCGCACGGGGTTAAATAAGCGACACGAACAAATAATACAGGGATATAGGAAACGTCAAAATCTGGACTTTACTGGAACGGGTCGGGAATTTTTTTTTTTGGGGGGGGGGGGGGGGGAAATCAAAAAAAAATATTTGGGTCGCAAGGAAAACCTTTGGTCGGTCGGTAAACAGCAAACCAACATAATTTTAATTTTGGCACCGGGGACAGGGCCCAAGGGGTATAATTTGAACAAACTTGGTAAAGGTCCACTAGGTGATGCTACATACCAAATATGAAGGCTCTAGGCCCTCTGGTTTCAGACAAGAAGATTTTTTTAAGTTTTCATCTCAAAAAATCATTTTTAGCCTCTGTGACCTAGATATGCAATGGACTAGAACCATTTGAACAATTTCAGTAGAGGGTCACCCAATGATCATTTGTGTGAAATTATTTAAAAATTGGACTAGGGTTTAGGAGGAGATGTGATTTAAAGAGACTAGGTCTGTAACTATAAAAAAAATTCAATTTTTTTTATCGTTTCAAATCATTTGTAAAAGTAGAATTATGTTATGTTTTCACAATAGATATGTTCAGTACAGCTGAAAACTGCCAGGAAAGGCAAATTATCTTATTACAATAGGTGTTTTTCTCTTATTGGTAATTATTTAAGTCCCTCCAATAATTCTAGACATTTGATTTTTAACATGAATGCTGTTTTTTTGATAGTGGTAATTTGTTAAGATTTACGAAAATGGTAAAATGTTTACCTGAATTTGAGTATTTTTACTGTTTTCTTGAAACACAGAAACTTTATTTCTAAAATTAGAAGATCAAAAGTTACAGACTATGCAGCTTTAAGTCAATTGTTGACGGACGACGGACGAAGACCGATCATAAAAATACATGTTAAGAGACATTTTTTAATTTAAGGACAACAACAAACATTGCTTAGATTACAGAGCATGAAATCTATAGATCCTGATCGGCTTACAGTTCATGAACATATAGGTCAGCACATAAAATTTTGTACTATCGCATATGCGAACAGCCACGTTCTGAAGAACCATTACTGCTCGCAAAGAAGATAAAGGCTGGATATTTCAAGATAAATGACTCTAGTGCATAGGCATGCTGGAAAAGTGATTTAATGCATATGTGCGATTATACCGAATTCTCGAGAGCTGGCCCTTATTTCAAACTGTTTTCAAATTATATATGTCTGAGATCCGCCTGCACATGGCTCATATAATTTAGTTCTTTGCCTGCTTGCGACGACTTTTGTTGTCTGCTGATAATCTTTGCAAACAGTTTGGACCCAGATCAGGCCCGAAAAAAGTCGGGCCTGATCTCAGGCTGTATCCTAACCGTTTAACATTCTGATCATATTCTCGAAAGAATTTTTTTGAAAAAGCTGATTTGAAAAAAAACACACAAGCAGATGACACAGAATCATGAAAAATTACCAAGCACTAAAATAACTAAATCACTGAATCCCTAAGAGTGAACGGTTCATGTATCAGAGGTTCCAGTTAATAATGAAGAACCAGAATTATCCTTTTGTTGTCTAAGAAACACAAACACTAATCTAAGGCTACTATGCTTTATAGTGCGAATAATGTTTACTGTCGTCGCCCTGGGCCCAGTCACATGTTAAACTAACGGCACTGGGAGCCAACTCACGATAGTAAACAAGAAACGTGTTATAATGCTTAGCCACCATTGTTTGAATTTCAAGTTCTCATTTACATGTATATCATTAAATAGTCGCGTCTCTTACAATCAGCTAGGACTCCAGAAAAGTTCATAATAGACATTTTTACCCACAAGCGGACTACTGATAGCGGAACACTGAGTGCGGAGTTTATATTTGGGGAGCATCTTAATATTCATTTCCAACAGAATGATGTCAAATAAAGTTACTGTGAGTCTATTCATATGCAATTTTCTGGTATAGTAAGATCGTTGCGTTTAGGTGCATTAATGCATATTTGTACAGTAAGGCATATATTGCTGGGGTTAGTCATTGGGGGCTAAAGCATTATTACCACTTTGAATGAGTCTGTGAATGACACAATGGTTTTGAACAATATCCAATGACATGTACTCCGAGTAACTCAACCACAGTAACACCTGTATAATTTGATATCCAATCGTTTGAAGTACTGGCTAAATTGAATTAAATCCGGAATGTATATAATGCAATTAATAAACAATGTTAACAGGAGTCCAATTTTTGTGCAATTACATGAGCATGATAGGTCGCCACATATAACATATATTTCGGTTGTGAATGCTGGCACATGTCAAGATATACTTGCATAACTTCAACATACCGAAGATGAATTTTACAACCGAAGCACTACCCACGTTGTCCACCATGTTAGAAACGGTAAACTACTCAAACCTTTAACACTCTGCATGCTGGGTAATTTTGCTACCTTTTTGCAGTCTGCTCAAAATTAGCATTGATTACTCTAATACTATCAGAATGTCAAATGATCAGGCCCGACACGTTGACGGCTTGATCTGATTCCAAGCTGTAGCAGGCGATACACAGAAAGAAAGAGGGCAAAGATCAGGAATCGATACAATCAAGTACCACACCTGACCCAGGATACCAATGGGAAAGTGACACACTCACAATTAGACATCATAAACGAGAGCCAAGAGGTCAGCCCTTTCCCAGCAGGTGACCACAAGGCATCAACAAACAGACGTGCATAAAATCATAACAAAACAAGACAGATATAACATAAATGATCCACAAAAGAAGCACCGCCTTGGAACGGTCAGAAAAAATATTTTACTGGAGGGCTTAAACCGGTTCAACCTCTACCTTAGTTCAGTTGTGGATCAAGACACATAATTTTAGATTTAGATGTTTGGTTTGCATGAAAACCCCTAACTTATCAATGCATCATCTCCTAGAACATATAAATCAAGATTTAAAAAGGAGATAAAATAAAGATAAGGACTCAACAGTAAATAAAACTGAATACCGGAGCAAAAGAAATCCAACAGGTAAACCCCCGTGGGCCTGACAACAGCGAAAGCATCAGGCCGCCTCCAGCTGGGAAAGAGCTTAGCCCATCAGATGCATCGACTGTGAAATTTTAAAAGTGGAACAACAACTTAACTTTAAGATAGGGTTTTTTCAAAAGACGGCAACAGTAATTATTTAAAAGAAAAAAAAAACAGTATAACAATGTTTCCTAGACATTAATAAACTAAAGTATAGGAGAAATTGAGAGGGCGAACTTCGTTGAGAATATATCTTTCTTTCCGCCTGAACGCATTTAAGCCTATCGTCATTTTTATGGGACATCAGCCGCACAGTGCAGAACCAGATCAGACGCCACAGAACGGTGTGTTTGATCAAGTTCCCCACTGTTTGTTTACAGAATTTTCTATTAAATTGTTTTAATATGAACCCATCAAATCTGAAAATTGTAATCGAATAGATCAAATGATAAGAATGGCTTGAATGGGTTAATCAAAGGATACAGTCATGATTGAAAAAAATGCACGAACTAACGAGCAAAGGTTATTGAATCAACGCTGAAACAGATAGACTCTACAATACAGTGTCCAACAACATCCAATTGCAGACGCAAAGAGCGTGCCAATGTACATGTAATGTTACTCCGCATATTCTGAGAAAGTCTCCCGATATCTTATCCCGAGCTATAAGTGTAGCGTTTTGTGTTTTGGTGGTCAATAATTCTAATCTCCCAAGGATAATTTATTTGCTTTAATGTTGTAATATGTAACCCAGTGCAGACTATGGATCTAATTATTTGAACTATGCTATTTACGAAATTAGTGGCTGAAATGTTTGTAGTTCCCAGAAACTTGCCGTTTACAGTTGTGAGGGCATTACTCTTACTTCACACAAGATTCCGTGGCGATATATATAGCAATAAATAAATAAATTCGGCCTCCTCATTGTGCACTAAGTAATATGAGATACCATATCTGCAAATAAATTGTGCTTGAGAAAAGCTACACAATTGACCGCAAATGCATAAGACGCTGCACCACATAAAGTCAGTGTAAGCAGTCAGCAGTCCGTGTCAGCTTAGGGTAAAATGTCTAATAAACAATACAACATTCAGCGTGGTCCGCTCCAAGTTTTGGCTGTTGTTGTAGTTGTTATGTGTTTGTTTTGTTATTTTTCGTTTCACCTACATGTATATGTACATCTTCAGGGCTTACCCTAGCTCAGAATTTGTTGTAGCCAACACTTTAGCCAAATGGAAAAAGTTGGAGCCAAATGAAATTGACTTTAGCCAAGGTTTTAGCCAGAGAGTAGTATGTATTTAACTCTTTGCCAGCTAGTGGCAACTTTTGTCATCTGCTGATAACCTTTGCAAACAGTTTGGACCCAGATCAGGCCCGACAAAACATCGGGCCTGATCTTCTGAATGTGAGGATCGAGACTTTGCAAATACTCATCCTAGTCTTCCCCTACACACTATGATAAAAATCAACAATGATTGCATGCCTTCTATCCATTTTTTGGTGTTCCATGCGAACAGCATAGGCTCTTGTGAGAATGAGCAAATGCACATGTTCATCTGAGCCTTGGCTGTAGAAAACAAAATGGTTTTCTAGTTTTCTCTTTTATTACTTTTTTTTCTTATCTGTTAAAATCAACTATATTCCACTTAATAAAATCTTTCCCAACTAGTGTTGTCTGCTGATATTTTTTGCAAACAGTTTAGACCCAGATCAAATCTGAGAAAATGTCAGGCTTGATCTGGATCCAAACTTTTTGACACTCTGATGGTGTTCCTGAAAGTCCTTTTCAAATGTGTTGATTTTGAAAATTAAAGTAAAAACAGCGGCTAGTTTTTGTAACCCAGAAAATATGACGCTTGCCAGGTCGGATTGTAAATTAGTTTTTTTTTTCAGGCATGAATTCAGTTTATACCTAAAAAAAAACTCTAAGGCGATAATATTGTGTCTAATTTTTCATGGATTCTGGCCACAAAATTATGGTTATATTATCATGGATGGACTTGTTCCCGGATTCTGGCGATAATAAAAGTATCACCATTGTACAGTTTGATTCTAAGTTAACTGTTGAGTATTGCTGATGCCTGGCCGTAATCCGCAGTAGTACTGTCAAACTTTTCGCACAGGGAGGCTCGCAGTTGTAGTAGCTCCATTCTTTCAAACTCTTTACAGTCAATCATCTCTGAATAGAATTATCCCTTAATATTATCTGAAAGTAAATTTTGAAACACTTAGGTTCTAATTAACAGACACACTTACATGCAGCATAAAATTATATAACACAAGATTTACCCATTTAAGCATAGCAACCTTTTTATGGGACATACTCAAAGAATGCAGACGCAGATCAGACGTTCCACAGCGCCTGATCTAAGTCTACACTTCTATCTTAAAAAAAATCTACAGAGTCTTGAATAAAAATGAAAATGCCACCAAACAACCCTATAAACATTGAAAACAGATTCATCCAAAAGATTGGATTGGTAAATCTATGCGGCTTGACATGTTTAAATATACCGTTCATGTAGAATTTTAATTACTTAAACTTTTAAATATATACAAAACATGTATGGAATGCTTTGACTCCAATATTGAACAAGCACAATTTGTTTACACAATATTAAATATTGCCTGCCAAAATATGTCTGGTACTGACACTGCTCCAAGTATGATATATACATGCCTACATTTGTATGTTTTAACAAGTGTTCATTTTGGTCGAAATTCAAGAAATCATTCTAGAACAGTTCTTGAACATACAGTTTATCTACGGTATGATATACATATATTAAAGGTTATTTCCAGTACCAGCTCATGGTTTGTAAAAGGATTCCCTCTAGTATGAATAAACATTCATATAGGGAGTTCTCTCCAGTATGAATAGATCTCTACATTGTTACTAACCCTTTATGCAGTAACAAATTTATCCTTCTGATTTGATAAGGTGATTATGAATTTGGGATGGTCCATTGAATATTTGAGGGTTCACCCAGTTGTAATTTCCAAATACAGATCAATGTATTTCTGAACATAGTGTAGTCCTTGATGAAATGCCGCAACGTACGCATTTATGAGTCACTAGTATACAAAGGGTTACCAAATAGTGTAGACCTTGATGAAATGACTTCTGCAGCATTTGATCTGGGTATACATGTAACATGATTATTATTTATTAACTTATTATAATGTATTATTCTCTCTCGTAAGAAATTGAATAAATAAAGGTCAATTAATGTTAAATTACCATCAATTTTCACATGTTTCACATGTGTTTAGGGGGTTCTGTGGAGTTTCTTTTGAGTACCCACATGTTTTGGCTGAGAAATGTGAATAATGAGTTTTCATTATGCACATTTTCACCTGTGTCTTGTGGTTTTTTTCGAGTTCCCACTCGTTTACAATGTGTCACTGTGTTGTGGTTGCTTCAAGTTACAGAAAATTTACCATATCATGTTTTGGTTGAGATTTTCTATTACACACCCTTATCTAGAGACCAGACTCTGTAGATGAACTGCTAGATGCAAAGTGAATTCTATTTATTATTTATGCAGATACTCCCTCACACATATTTTTTGTGTAATATCATCAGTTTTTCCCAGCAGAACTGTCTCATTGTCATTGAGATGGATCTTTTAACCATCCACAACATAGGTTTTGGGATAGGTATGAAAAGAAGTTTTGAATACAGTTACTATTCAGTATTCATGATTAAAGTGACACTCATACACACTATTTTGTATACAATCAGCTTTTATATGTGTTTTGAGAGCTTAAAGGAATCATCTCATTGAGATGGTTCTTTTGAGTACACACAGTATGTTGTGATAAATAAAAAAATATTTTGGATATGCATTTTTATCAAAGGGTCTGTCTTAATTGATAATTGGCTAGTCAAGGCTGCCTTCAAGGTGAATTTTAGTAATTATCTTAAATTTTTAGCGACGCTCACTCACACATGCATTAAACTGTGAGTACATTGTTAAACTTCCAACATTCCTTAGAATGTTTGTTTCATATTTATGTTGTTTGTATGCATGTTTGGGGAAAAAACTTCTTCTTCTGCAAGCAAAATTGGTGAATATTGAATTGTACTATATATACTCTACATAGCTGCTTGCTTGCTGGCTATACCCTGATTTAACTAATATACACCGGTAACTGGGTTATTGATAATCAGCATATAATGAGTATTTTCCCCAGAGTGTGTGTGGGGGCTTGCTTGCTGGCTATACCCTGATTTAACTAATATACACCGGTAACTGGGTTATTGATAATCAGCATATAATGAGTATTTTCCCCAGAGTGTGTGTGGGGGGGTGGGGGGTGGGGGGAGGGGAGATGGCATGCCATATGTACAAGGGGAATGAGACTTCAAATCCTAAGCCCCAGGAATTAGATAGAGTACCTAAACCCTGGGGTAAGAAATTAGGTACTTCATCTGTATTTTCTAAATAACTATTTTGATGGCATGTTCAAGGGAATTTAGACAGTGACACAAAGACACATACCATATACTTACGCAAGGGTGGGTAATAAGACAACATTTTTTTTAAATCAACTCATTCCCCATGGGTATCGCCTCCCCCCCCCCCCCCTCTCTCTGTGGGAAAAACGTGCCATGACAGGTGCATATGTCTTCAAATAAAATATACATACCTGAAGTTGAATATTCCTGTAATGTAACAGCTTTCCATTTCTCTAGATAGGACCTTACACTTGCTAGGTAGAAACCAGACTAGATTTATGTGTTGTACTCCTTGCTTAAAGATAATGGTGTCAATGCTGATCATGACATCTAGGTGTTTACATGATCATTATATCTGTACACCTGCTATTCACATACGAAATATTCCTACTTGCCGTTTACCCAAGTTTCACTTTTAAAAAATATGTCATTGTTATAGTTGTTTTGAACAAATCAGTGCAAATCTGGCACTGAATCTGTAATTTGCAGAGCCTTTCAGCAGACGTCAAATATATCTACGCCAAACGGTTACAATTGATGATAGTCCGGGGGAAGAAGGAGTTCTTGTAAATTCCAGATTTACAACTGTAGTCTCAAAACATTTATGATTTGTAGATTGTTTGTCAATGGTGTAAACTGGTGACACAGTCTGTATATTCTCTTAAGTTTAATGAACTGTTTCCTCCGGAAATGAGTCAAATAGTCAAGGAATTACATTGCTGGCACCAGCCCCTCTGCCAGTCACTCACGAATACTGGTTACATCGAAATAAAAACTGCCTCAAAAATCACAATCTGCCTTTCTGGGATACCGTATCTATCATTCATTGCGTCTTACATTGTAAATCCCGACGGTCAGACCGGCGGACTGTAGATTTACAAAATTTACCATCATTGCGTACCTATGCCACCATAAAACAGACCCGGAAAAACAGATAACTTTCAAACATATTTTGTCAAAATCAAAGACCGATACATCTTACAGTATTAGATCAGGGGAGAACTGCAAATGCAGTCGTGGGTGTACAAAAGAAACGGTCAATTGAGATAATTTGTCGCCGTTACAGAGTCAAATGCTGAGATTGTTCAGTAATTTGTCAAATGAAGTGTGAAATGGCCTTGTGCATGCCTGCTTAAATGTAGGAGAACTCATAATTAAACTGAAGCGGGAAGCAAAATGGCCGCGGTTTGGAAAATTATATTGCAGCCGTGCCTTTCAAAAATGTTTTCTATTGGCTAACGAAGTCACGTGTACGTAGTAAGAAAATACGTAGGTTGCCGAGCTATTCCAAATAACATTGCCTCTGCTGCACAGGCGCTCGAAAAAAATTGAAGCATTGAAACGCGGACCGAAATCAAGCGCTTACTGATAGAGCAAATCATTGGGGAATTGGCTGAAAGATATCTGATCCTGAATATATGAGCCTGCGTCCCATAGGACGACACGCGATTTGCGCGTGCCGTCCAGGACGCACGTACAAGTGTAAATGATAATCTTTCAATCTGTCAAACGTAGGGCCTATTACGACATTTCAGCAGCAGGTTATATTAGGGGAAGGCCAAAGCAGGAAATTATTTGGAAAATGGTAAAACTTTTAATACGAGTTGTAGAGATGCGTAACTTGTGAGTTGGGTTTGTGTTATGCCAGATGGATTGTAGTAAATGTACAATAAATGGTAGGATGAACCAGGGTTTTAAAGGGTGTAAGGATGGTTATAGGCTTTGTTATCATATCATATAAATATACACTCACTACAAAAAGAAATGCAAACTTTTAAATGTGTTTTTTTTTTTTTGGGAATTAATATTATTGATTTTTAAAATAATTCTATATCAGTGGCTTTGTCTTTCAATAAAGACCTTGACAAGAGAGTTTAGTCAAAGAAATGACTTTTAGTTCAATTTTGGGGTTGAAAATCTAAAATCATGACTTTTAACCCAAAATTTCCTAAAATACCTTTTTTAAAATTTCTTTTTTGAATGTGTTTTTCTTGACCTAGCAAATAAGAAAAGCACCAAACAGTTTAAATTTAGCGAAATTGGAGGCTTTACTGGGATCCTAAATAAACTCATTTTCTTAAAAATCACCAGTGATTTTTAAAATTCGCTATTTCACCTTTTCTTTCTTAATTGAGGAGCTTTATGTGAAAATTTAATGAAAGCCTATATCACACTCTTCCCCTTAATACTTATCAGTGATTCAAATTTACAACCAATTCAAGGAACTTCCGGTTTATAGAATAGCATTTTCCAAGGTTATAAATTCGACATCAAAGCATTTTTTTCAATTTGATAATATGCAAATTTTCTTCTGTTGATGACATTTTATTATGCATGGATTTCAATTCTTAATTCTAGGAACTGTAAATTTTAGAAGCCCTTAAAATTTTGTCCATTAACCTAAAAATTATGGTACGTTCCTTTTTATGGACAGTATACAATTGTGTTTTTGGACATTAATATTCTCCTTGAGAAAATTGTAATCGTAACGCATGTGGCTGAGAGCGATATTTTTTTCATTAGGACACTCGTTAGCTCGTACTCGATAAAATTTTAGATTGGCTATTTTGGCTATTCTTTGTCTATCTTCTTTACAATATTTTTGACGATGACTCCAACAGTGCCCATTTGTCTGAATGACTCGCAAACGTTGTCACTATATCAGACGGACATTTGAAATATGATAAACAATCGTTCAAAAATGTGAAAGGGCAAATGGCGCCTGTAAATTTAAGGATATGAGGACTGGTCATCACATATTGTGTTTGTGACTTTTTGTTTTATGGATACCCGTACATGACGAAACAAAACATGTTGTGAAAATGCTGGAAACAAAAAGGAATTTGATTTACCGACAATAGACACAACAATCTAAATATCCTGTAAGTTAAAAATGATTATCTTTAAAGGGGCTCTAGTTATCAAAGAGTATGCATAGTTTGCGTTTCTTTTTGTACAGACTGTAGGTATGTTTATCATAGGAGAAAGTTAGGGGTATTCAGTCATGTAGGGGGGGTGATTATTTGGGCAATGATAGGGTAGTTTAAGGTTTTGTAGGAATAATAGGGAAGAACAATTATTTGTAAGGAATGATAAGAGCAAACAGACATGGGGTCGAGTTGTATTAGACAGAGCCGTGCAGGACTAGGTCAGCTGAGAGTAGAGATGGCAGGGTAGTGTAGAATGCTGGGAATGGCAAATCAACACACAACTCATTCATTTGGAATAAGGTATACGATTTTCGATCATGTGTTACTTCTTTTCAATAAAAATAAGAAAATAAAGTATATCTACAGTTTACTTTGAAATTCTGGTCATTAATAGTTATGAAGTAACTACTTCATATCATTTAATACATGCTACTTCTAGCTTTAGCCTAAATACAGATGTATGAATGAAATGTTTGCAGTATCGTGAGGAGAATATAAGTACATACATATCAAGCCAAAAAAATCTTATAATATTGCATGTTACGTATGTTACATATTTCACAATAAGGAAATCAAAATATTCAAAAGGGATCCTGAGTCATGTTTATATGTGTTAATTGGGACTATTGCTATAGGGTGAATTAGAAGCAAATACTTCATTTTAAAGCATTAAGAAAGTTTCAACAGATTACATATCAATTATTTTTTGTTAGTACAGCTATACTTCAACATATAAATTCATTCAAACTTTGATAAAACCAAAATCTATTTAGACTACTGTGATTTTGTTTGTCTTATTCAATTGTTTTAATCAGTGGTGTTATATATGTTTTTAAAGAAATACTTAATATTGATAAAGACTCACATACTCATAAAAAAGCTGTTAGTTTAAAAAAACTGGGTTGATATTATGCATGTCACAAATGATATTAGCCAAGCAGACTATCATGTTTTACTTATTAGTAAAGTGGCCTTGCTGATATGCATTTTGTAGTTTCCTAGGTGCCGCCTTATAACAATGCAATTTGTTTCTCCAGCACAATAAAACATCCTTCAAAATAAAATTCTTGCTCCTCTCAAAAATGTATATCTACTGTTTTCAGCGCAAGTACATAAGATCCAAGTCATACCCAATTAGCATTGTTCATATCATTTAAGCAATTTACAACGGTATTTGCCTAGTCAAAAGCACTTTGAGAGACATGTGTTATGCTAAATGCGAATAGATCCAGGTTACAATTATTATTGACTTATTTATTTATTTGTTATACTTATTTGTTTATTCCTCTTTCTCTTCCTCAGTCTTGTATTAGGTTTATCTCCTACCATTTTCCAAATTTGCATAAACCCTTCTACAACATCTAGAATTGCATTCATATATCATCTTGTGCAACAAATAAATTATTGTTATATATTGTTAAGTGATATTGTGCATGTGATGTTAAATACGGTTCAATAAAAGTTTGGCACCGACTTAAAAATCGCATCCACGTTAGAATATTTTAAACCTACAAACGGCATTATAAAAAAGGCGCTAGTGGTTCCCGAGACTCAACGTTTGATTCAGTCTCTATTGAGACGGCCTTTTTTCATCAGGTATTTCATAACGTTATAATTTTATCACGTATAAATTAATCTTTGTTACTGGTGCCAAACTTTTGTTGAGCAGTGTTGAATATGATGTTCCAACATGTATCATGATTGTGATGTGTAAATGCCATACTAAATTAAGATATACATGATAAAAAAAACTTTTCGTTTATCTGTAAACTGGCTCTATTAAGCAGAAAGTATGGTTTTCCATATTTTTGGGTTAGGTTACTGTTTAGTCGGTAGAGCATGTATTGTAGTCGATAAACCGTGCTTGTGCCACCGCTGCTAGGTAAAATAAGTAGTATCATTTCATCCGCATTCCCCAGGTGTTACAATCGCTCAGATAAATAGCCACATGCTATACATATAAGATAGTCATTTGTATTTTAAATTATATAAGTGATAAAAGTGGCAATAGCTATGATTGCTAAATTTATCCTGGGATTTGCTCTATTAGCAACGTGTTGCTTCAGGTAGGCTTAAGCACATATGAGTTAGGTTCATATCGCATATGTATAAAATAGTGAGTATGACATGAAATGCCACAATCACACACTGCGGACCAACCCACTGCACCGTGATAAAGAGACACGGGATATTAACAGTCCCTTAAATAGAGGATTGTGCTTGTGTACTTATGTATTACTAAAATTAAAATAGTTGATAAACGGCGATAAAACGCTCGACAAGCCTCCCATTTTATTACTTTTACGCAACGAGTTTGGTAATAGAAAAGCACGATTGGTCATATGTGAAACTTGCAAAGGATTGTATCGCTTTTTCGCAACGAGGTTAATTAAAGCAGCGAAACAAGAGCACTAATGTTCGATTCTTCTATAAATCATAAGACTCGAAAAGTAGTTAGAAATCGCCTTTTTTCGCGTTTTAGCTTAAGTTTTGCTAGCGGCTTTTTATTGACGTCATACCATAAAGTTACTAATTATGAAAAGACACAATAGTGGTATATAGATTTTAAAACAAGGTGCAATATTATGCCTGGATACTCGGTTATTCAGTTGGATAAGAAGCCTAATTTTTCTGGGACTTAATCAATCTACATCTCTGTTTTGAATTTAGGTCGAGATTAGATTTCAATCATGCTCAGGCTCATCTTAGCCTTCTCTGCTCACAAAAACGATTAGTACCAAATTGTGTTCCACAAAATTTATATAGATCAGAAATCGTTCTGTACACCAGTGTCTAGACATTGTAAAAATGTATAATTATGCAAATGGGATTAATTAGAGTATAACTGTGTTCACTAGCCGGAGCCGTAAAACGTGATTTCCGACCGTATATTCGACGATATATCTCCACAAATCAAAATTTTGAATATTGTTATATCCATTCTCATGAACGTTTACAGTTTCGCCTCAAATCGGAGCGTTGGAAGCCACATTACGCCATCAAACGAAATGTGACGTAATTAATGACTTCAAACTATTTCCGACAGGATAAACTGCCACAATTTTTTGAAGTTATCCAATCAAACGTCGCATTACAAAAGTAATTGCATTAGAATATATTGGGTTCAGGAGTTATGAACATTTTCACTTAAATACCTCGATCAGCCGAAATAAAGCTAAAGTAAAGTCAATGTAAGAGCTGTAACATTACAATGCAAAAAGGTTATGTACAGGAAAAATAGTAAGTGAGTATAATCGGGAAATACCACAATCACAAACCACAGACAACCCCATGGCACCGCGAGGAAGAGCCGCTCAACCATCACTGAACACCAGAAAGACAAATAAAGCAAAGCAACCAGCGCTCTCTTCCCCATCAAAGAAGGAAGTTGTTTACATTGTAAAAAGATAAATCGAACACATGAATTTGTGAATTGTGTTACTACATTAATGTTATTAAAACCAGAAGAAGTCTCTTAATACTTATTCTACCCGACAAAATATTTGGGTTTGTTCTGGTTTTAAGAATATTGTATTTATCTAATTCTAATTGACATGCAAAACATATATACACACAAAACAATATATAGCTTTGGAATGAAAGCTTAGAGCTTATACATATATAGATTTCCTATACCATTTTTGCTTTTACGCCAAATCAAATTAGTCCAAATAAATTAGTGTCGAATTAAACCATAATTTTTGGGGCTAATTGTATTCAACATTTTCATTTGGAGAGGTATATCGTCAGATATACGGTCGGAAAATTAGTTTTATGGCGACGCTCGAGCGGAGCCGTAAAACGTGACTTCCGAACATATATCCGACGAATACCCTCCCCAAATGAAAATTTTGAATATGGCAATCCCCATTATAATGCACCTCTGCAGTTTCGTTTCGAATTGGAGCGTTGGAAGCCACATAAAGCTGCAAGTCATCCAACGAGATGTGACAATTAATTATGTCAACTTATTTTCGACAGTTTGCACATTTTTGACGTTATCCAATTAGACGTCGCATTACAAAATCAAGTGCATTAGAATATCACATGACGTCGCGTCTGAGAGGGAAATAACGCCATGCAATAAAATTTTAAACCTACCAAAGATTTGTGGGAAAAGTTTTGACGTCCATAGCAACGTTGCGTATATATAAGGTCCATAATGACAAATTTTAACGTTAGAATTCAAAAGGATCTTAATGTCATATATGTTCGGAAGTCACATTTTACGGCTCCGCTCGATGCGTCGCCATAAAACTAATTTTCCGACCGTATATCTGACGATATACCTCTCCAAATGAAAATGTTGAATACAATTAGCCCCCAAAATTATGGTTTAATTCGACACTTATTTATTTGGACTAATTTAACATGCTTTGCAAACCTCGTATTTTATTTCTTTTCCCCAACTCGTTTAATAAATTCAATAAAACATGAGCACTCATTTAAAATCATCTGTATATTTGCCATTTAGTTAGTAACAATAAGGTCTTTATAGATATTTTTTAGCTTCATCACACTTACAGAGATGCCCATAACAACAATATAGATATATGCTAAGTAATCTTCCTCGAAACCAATTATAGTAAATCGCAAAAATATCTGTGAGGTTATTCATTTGGATTTTGGAATGTATAAATTGAAAGTAGGTTACGTAATTCACGAACAGGTAAGATTATTTTCATTTTACATAAACTTGTCTCAATCATAATAGGCCTTGAGCTTGCTAGAGACACCCCTCCCCCAGGGGGAATTTTGTACACTATGATTTTCTGAAACTACATTATATAAGACACAAAATAAAAGATGTTAGCCCTCTGAGAGTGGCAATGTTAACGTGTAACAGCACGTGATATACGTTAACCCCAAAATAGCATTAAACGTCCCTGATAATATCTCAACCATGACATGTTCGTACATATTTGCATGCTGACACAGGTTTATGAGCTTTTTATAACACAGTTACATATTTTTAGTATTAATTTTATAAATGTCTTGAGTAATTACCGTTGTATACGTTACTTAGTGTTTCCTGCGTTATTTCCGAGTATTAGTATGATATTTATTGACTATACGTGTATTACATCTGTCACAGAATATAGTAAATCTATATCGCTGCTACTAAAATGATTTAAAGTTCTTTATTATGGTCGCTTACACTATTTTTCAGGTCAATGTTATGTATGTTGCCTTCAAAATAGCATTAAACATTTAAGTTTATGTCTCTAACAAGCCCTGTTTATACTTATTTGCAAGCTTGCACAGGTTTATGTACTTCTTTTAGCAAGGTTTACCTTTTTTACGTATTCATGTAATAAATGCCTTGCGCTATAACTGTTATGTGTGTTACCAAATGATACATAAGTTATTCTGAGTATCTGTATAGAAGTTGTTGACTTTACATGTAAAAAGTCTGTCAGAGAATTTAGAAAATGTATAAGGCTGAAATAAATTGAAGTTCCTTATTAATTTATGGTGACTTAAACTAATAAAATAATGTGATCTATCAACCTTCACTGTTTGCTCACATAAACAGTATAGATACCATGCATTCAAATCAGAAGTTCTGAAAGACAGTCACTGTGAAACAGCTCAGTTATGGGCAAGGTATATGGATATGATTCAGATGGTGTTGACACTGATTAGGGCTACAAGGAAAACAACTATGAATTGCATGTCCTCTCTATCTGTATGCCTTGTTCCCAATGTTCATTGCAAAGGATCACAACAACTACGCACAATATTTACCTGTGTAAGTGATTACTCTCATAAATTTGATACACATCGCAGATGCAAAGAACTTCTTGAACAAAATGGGTTTAGTGTGTCACAACCATTGGTTCTTTGCTTGAGAAATGCTTTTGACATAACTATCAGGCGAACAATAAAGAGGTATTATAGGCTTCAGCAACTAGAATTACGCTTCGTACTACAGATGGAATGGTGTACTACTCATCAAAACAGAGCTCAATATATTGAAACAATTCTTCAATGCACTAAAATGAAATATTCAATCTGCTCAGATGCAAAGTAGAATGAGTACTAGAGGCAGATTCAGGCTTCACCAATCCTTCTAGTTCTAGCTTTGAAGGCAATGAACTGTACGTTTTGTCTTTCGGTGTGCCTGCTAAGCCTGGCATAGCTAAGGATCTTATTGAGGCTGATGACATTGGCAGGAAGGCTGTTGCAGATTTCATTGACTCACTTTTAGTTTAAAAAATCTGTCTTTCACATCACCCATAAAATGCTACAAGCTAATAAAGTTTTGATGCTTGGGAGGTCAAGCAAAAAGAAATTGCCCAATTTGCAAAACGTAAACAGCCAGATGAGAGCTTAAAGGAATGTTTTGGTAAGCATGACCTTCTTTCTATTGGACATAATGTTGACCTTGAGTTGACACTGCCGTTCCTTCTGGGACCTACACCATGGTCACTGTCAACTCCTGATAGAATTTCCACAAAAACTGACAAGTCCAAACTTCAGCATGGCTTGCAATCACACATTGAACCAACATTAGATTGGCCATGTAGTGCTGCACATAACGTTGATGTTAAAACCGTAACTACAGAGCATAATAGCTTTTCTGTCGTCTTAATGGATCTGATGGCACCAGTATTCAACCAGGCACTAAAGGCAGGGCAGGTTGGTTTTGTCACTGGTACATATATACAATGTATAAGCAGCAGTCTATACAGTCTTACAAACATTCTCGCAGAGGATAACCTGGGTGTTTTGTTCAACGATGGTGTATGCAACAATGGTGTATCCAACAAAAGGTGTACCTTCTGAATGTCAACAGCATTTGTCAGAATATGGGGGAAGAGACTGTTTAACAGATTGTGACGCTACCAATGTGCCTATGTGTTAGTACTATGGAAAGGTTATTCCTATCAAACTGATAGAGAACCCCTCCTCCACTAGTTCATCAACATTCTAAGAAGGGTAGGAAAACAAATAAAGAATTGCTCTAGGCACTCATCAGTGATATGAAGCCCTAACATGTGCTATTTATGTAATTGTGAATAGGCTGCAGTACGACATGTTTCTGAAAAAGTACCAAAGCCATACACATATACTGACTATTTCAAATGGCATGAACATGAGCTTACCTCCACCCTGCTTTTCTTCCTTAAGATGTACATACAAAGATTGAACTAAAAAGTCTTTCTCATGAAAACAAGTAAGGCTTTCCAGATATGAACAAAATGTGTTGAAAATAAATGGGAAGGAAATCAAGTACCTCTGGGTGAATGAGAACTTGATTGTACCCTAACAAAAGAGCCACAGAATTATATTTCACATTTTGTGTGATATGGGGTTACCATGTTCAAAACTCAACAACTCAAACCTTATAAAAGATAGAAACATAATATTTGCAGTTTCCAAAAGGTACATAAACATTCTTTAATACAAAATGAGTTAGTAAGCACATTCACATTTAAAAAATATATCAAACTATATAAGTTTCATAAATCATTTATAAAGGAATAATGAAAAAAAGTAACATACGTAACACTTTGGGGTGCATATTTGTTTCAAAGGTCCATATCTGTGATACAAAAAATAGCTTACTTGGATAGCCAATTTGGAAATCTTACAGTATGGTTTGCACTTTTCAGAAGTCATGCCATTTACTAAAATTATCAAAGATGTTGATGTGTGATATATATAATTTGCTGTTACAGGGTAATGGCGCCATTACCAGAGTGCTAGCATATTGCAAAATCCTTGCAAGATAAATCTGATAGAGGAGTAATAAGTTGTATAGGAAAATTCTTTAAACCCCTTGGATAATATATGAAGATTTGCTCCATGGGTTTTCTTTGATTTTTTAAGTTGTTACTCGCACATTGCACTGAATGTTACAAAGTTTCCATGAGTATTATATCAACTATATTTGATGTGTTTATAAAAGAAAAGAGGGTTTATGGTAGTTTATGTTTTGAGTTACTTCCTCAGCTAATGAGCCAGAGTAAAAAGAGGTATATGGACCTGTGCCAGCATGCAAATAAGTACAAGCAGGTCGTGTTGGAGACCATATCTTGAATTTTTAAATGGTTTTCAGAGAGTAACGTATGTAACCTGGGCTGTAAAATAGTGTAAGACATTATAATAATGAAATTTATTTCATTTGAATTGCAGCCTTATAGATTTACTATATTCACTGACGGATGTAATACATGTATAGTCAATAACTGCCATACTGATACTTGGAAATAACATATGAAACACTAAGTAACATATACAACGGCAAAAACTCGAGACATTTATTAAATAAATGCAAAAATTATGTAACTGTGCGATAAGAAGTTCTTAAACCTGTGCCAGAACTAAAAAAAAGTGTGAATATGACTGGTTGGAGACATTATCAGGAAAATTTAATGTTATTTTGCGGGTAACGTACGTAACATGATGTTACCCGCTAACGCTGCCACTCT